>VWPU01012492.1:0-58154 GCA_013398955.1 Callaeas wilsoni
CACCGTGACCTGAGGGGCCCCGGGTCACCTGCAGGGCTGCAGTGACACGCAGGGGCTGAGCTTCTGCAATTAGTGGCACCTATTAAAGGAAGTGCTACATTAATTATTGACAGGTGGCAGCTCAGCCCCCAGGTCTGGGCACTCAGCAAAACTCCCACTTGATTTGGCTCCCACTCCAGGAATTTCCCAAAGCCCTGGGGTTCTTTGGGAACATGTGGCAGGGTGGGCACTGTCCCAGGGGTGCTCCCTCCTCCTCCCTGGTGTCTGGAGGACCTGTCCTGTCTGAAGGGACCAAACACTCGGGCCATTTGCCACAGGCCACCAGGGGCCAAACAGCTTCTCTTCTCATCCCTCACTTCCCACCCTCTGCCAAATCCTGGGAGAGAGCCCAGCACGTCACAGCTCTGGTAGGAAATGAGGCCAACGGGCCACACACGGTGTGGAGGAATTGTCCCCACAGACCTCCAGGGCGGCTCAAGACCAGCAGGACCAGTGCCAAAGCAGCACATCCTCCCAAACCAAGGAGGCCTTGGAATGCGTGAGGTGGGATCAGGATGGAGCAGCTGCAGAACTGCCTTGGCTGAGGCTGCCAGAGCCAAGGGGATCCTGGACACAGCCTGTGCCAGGTTTCCCACCTGTGCCGCTGTGCTCTCCTCCCAGGCTGGAGTTGAGCCCATCCAGCTCCCCCATGGCTCCACTGGGATGAGTTCCTGGTGGTCCTGGTGCCATTCATCCCTGCACCCCTGCCCATGAGCCTGGTTATGAACCCCTCCTGCCCGAGGAGCTCTGAGAACATCCCTGAGCTCAGGTATTTTGCCCGAGGTTAACGGTTCTGAGGGATGGCAGCTTTTGGCTCTTTCTCCAATAAAGGTATAGGGCTGGCAATGCCAGTGGGAGCTGCAAAACCAGAGGAGGAGTTTGAACAAATCCCTCTCAGCTCTGGAACAGAAGAGAGAACACAGCCCATGCCGCCCTGAGTGACAGGAACTCTATTCTGCTGCGAGGTTTGGTCTTTCCCATTTCATGGAATCAACAGTCAGTGACACCCGATGGAGAGGGACCAGTGCCTTTCACCCGCCCACAGGAACAGAATTCCGTCTGCCATGGGCTGGTTCCTGTTTTTACAACTGTTCCTTTGAGCAGCACTGGGAGCAGGACAAGAAGAGTCTTTTAAACCCTTTACATTCATTCCCCAGCATCACAGGTACAGGAACAAAAGGGTCATCTTGAGTCAGAGATTCCAAGATCACAGAATCATCAAATCATGGAACAGTTTGGGTTGGAAGGAAATATAAAGCTCACCCACTTCCATCCCCTGCTAGGGGCAGGGACACCTTCCACTATCCCAGGTTGCTCAAAGCCTCGTCCAACCTGGCCTTGGGCACTTCCAGGAATCCAGGGGCAGTCACAGATTCCCTGGGCACCCTGTGCCAGGGCCTCAGCACCCTCACAGGGAACAATTCCCTCTCAATATCCCATCTCTCCCTGCCCTCTGGCAGTGGAAAGACCTTCCTGTGTCCTGTCCCTCCATCCCTTGTCCCAAGTCCCTCTCCAGCTCTCCTGGCGCCCCTTTAGGCACTGGCAGGGGCTCTGAGGTCTCCCTGGAGCCTTCTCTTCTCCAGGTGAACACCCCCAGCTCTCCCAGCCTGGCTGCAGAGCAGAGGGGCTCCAGCCCTGGGAGCAACTTTGTGGCCTCTTCTGGACTCACTCCAAGGCAAAGAGATCTTCTGCAACAAGCAGCTACTGCCTATAATCTCTGCCCCAAAATCAGGCAGATGCTGAAGAAATGAGGTAGAAATGAGGTAGTTTTGACTGAGTCATGGGCAGTGCACTGCAGGTCACCTCCCGCCCTGAACTCATCCTGCTGGATTCCAGTGTACTCCTTCCCAAGATCTCAGCCTGGCACAAATTTCTTCCTTGTTGTTCCCGAGATGTAGATGTTTAAAGAGCTCCACCCAGCCTTACTTAAAAGCCACATGAAATTTTCATGTTGTCAGTCTGTGGGGATGTTTAATGCTGTTTAATAAAGGCTGATGGCGCATGAACTTCACAGCAGAGTTCCTTGGCAGACTCCCTGGTGGAGGCAGTGCTCATCCCCACTGCCTTTTTCACTTCATCTGTCAGCATCAGGAACAAGCCCTGGTGAGCCACGTGGCATCTGTGCTCCTGAGACAGCAGAGAAAACCCTGCGTAGTGTGGGTACTTTGTGCAAATGAGTCAGCATGGTGAAAAGCTGTGTTCTGGGTTTTACACACTGTCAGATTTTGCTCTGAAACAAGCTGGTCTGGGCTAGAGAGCCAGACAAATGCTGTCCCTGCCTCCCAGGAGGGGTCCGGGGCAGAGGTGGGGAAAGCCCCAGACAGGACACAGCCCAGTGTGATCCTGCACGGGCTGTGTCAGCGCTCACCTGGGAGCCCAAACTGCTGCAGCCAGTGTCAGCACCTGGCACTGCCTGAGCAAGGCCCCCAGCACAGGGACCCTGCCTGGAGCTGCCTCCAGGCTTGGGCTCCAAACCTCCCCAGCCCGAAGCCAAGGGCACCATGGAGCCACTTACGGCCTTAGGAGCCCCCTCACAGCAGCCATGGGTCAGGCTCCAGCCCATCCGTGGGCAAATGCTCCAGGGCCACCCAAGGGCTGCTCCCAGCACATCCAGAATGGGTTTGCAGCCTGTCCCAGCACATCACAAAGCCAGGCTGGGCTGGCGTTTTGACTAAGGCATGGCAGACTCCCAGTTTGATGGGATCTAGGGAGAAAAGCCTCCCTGGGCACCTCATGTTTGAGATCTCTGAGCCACCAGTAGGATCTGGGAGCCAAACGGGATCTCAGACCTTGGCTGTTCACCAGACTGGAAGCCGCTGGGATAACAAACCCCACCCAGGGCTCAGATACGACACCAGGCTTGTTATTTCCAGATTGAGAAGGGATCAAGCCAGATGGCAGGAGGGTGAGGAAGGGGCAAGGCAATAATTTCCCTGCCCCAGCTGGAATCATAGCCCGAGCTGGGGACAAACCAGGGCCACTGCTTTACCCACCAGGAGCCAGCTTTGTGCACCGCCAGGGGACAGAACAGACCCACAGTTACTTACAGACACATTTTCCCATGGGTTTATCTCCTTAGAGGAAAGGTGGAAGGGTGCAAACAGAATATCCTGCTGGAGTTACAGGTCTGGAATTCAGAGTTCTTGGCTTTGAATGATGTCAACAGCTAACGTCTCTGGGCTGCAGGCCCAAAAGGCATCCTGAGAATGGCAGGAGGCAAAGAATCACGTAGACACCTCTTCGGCAAGGGCAGTCACCCCAGGACTGTGCCACCATCTCCCAGATAGACTGGGAGTATCTCCCAGTGTCAGCCAGAGACAGAGGCAGGAAGTCCTTGCTGAGGAATGATCAACTGGGGCTTCACCTCGTTGCCCTCGATGGTGCAGGTCCGTTACAGGGACACCCACATGAGTGTCACAGCATACCTGGCTGGCACGTGCAGGAGGGACCTGCCCACAGCTCTGCAGTGCCAGCAGCACTCCATGGATGAGCCCCATCCCTCGGAAATCAGAGCGGAAATAATCTCAGCCCAGAGAGCAAAGCCATCCCTGCTGTTTTCTATGTCAGGAACAACTGCTTGGTGCCTGGGAGCTGAGCTCAGCCCTGGGGCAGCACCAGTGTCCCCCAGTGTGGCCCCCACTGGTGTGGCTGTGGATCTGTGTGTTCCTCTGGATCCTCTTCAGAGCAGGAGCCGGAGCACCAGGCCAGGTCTTGCACTTCTGTTCAGATCTCTGAACGGAGCCCTTCAGGCACTGCCCAAGAGCAGTAGGAGCCACAGGTGCCCCTGTCCTACATTCAGAAGCACAGCACCATCTGGTTATTTTGGGTCGAGCACCTGCCTCCTCTCTCCAGCGACAGCAGCACTTTGCCAAGAGGTTGGGATGGAAGGGCTGCAGGTAGGAGGCACCTCGCCAGCCCTCAGTGCAGCAGGGCTGCCCTTGGCCTCCTGTCCCCTCACCTCTGCCTCTGCCCCACCTGCTCGCTGGGGCACCCCTGAGACCAGGAGGGTCCCTAGGCCTGGGGTGGCAGTTTGTCCTCTCCTGGGGCACCAGGGGCTGCGGCCAGAGAGCAGATCCTGGCAGGACACAGCAGCCAAAGGAACAGAACAGTCATCAGCAGCTTGGACAGCCCTGGGCACTGCACAGACACAGTGCTGGCCAGGACATCAGGATTATCTTTCTCCATTAGCAAAAAGCACTATGGGAGTGCTGGCATCCACCTGGAAAGCCATCAGGGACAGTCAGGAGGAAATTTCTCATCAAGAAGGGCTGCTGCTGCTCAGCATTTGCTCCTGGGAGGCTTTGCCTCGGGCCCCTGGGTCCCCTTGAAATAATAAGCCTTTTAGATTCCATATCTTTATGCTTGGAAGGAGGGCACAGGACTTTGAAGCTTCCCCAGGAAGTTCATTTGCACACTTGGCCTTGGCTCACTCAGGGTGGGCAGTTGGACTATGGAGGGTTCAGGTGCTCAGACCACAGTGTCTGTGGCAGTGAAAGGAGCAGAAAGGTACAATAAAATGGACTCAGGCCCCCCTGATGCAGGTGACCCCTTCCAGACAGCACCCTCGAGTCCCCCTCTAGCACTGCATCGACTCCACCAGCCCTCGCTGGGCTCCTGGTGTGTCAGTCCCTTCAGCAGCTCATACCATGGAGGAAAAACCTGGCAGCACCCTGGCAGCGCCAGGAGGAGCAGGAAGAACATTTCCTGCTCATGTGAAAACAAACTTCCCTCTGCAGCAGCTCACGCTGGGCCAAGGGTGACTGCAGTGCCACCTCCCTCAGTGCCAGGGCTCTGGGGACATCCTGGAAGGAGCAGGAACCTGTTAAAGTCCTGTGTAAAGTCCCAGTGCCTAAAGAGGATTATAAAAAAGAGAGAAAGCGATTGTACAAGAGCAAATAGTGAGAGGACAAGGGGCAATGGTGTCAAATGGAAAGAGAGTAGGTTTAGATACGATACTGGGAAGGAATTGTTCCCTGTGAGGGTGGCAAGGCCTTGGCACCGGCTGCCCAGAGCAGCCGCGGCTGCCCCTGGATCCCTAGGAGCGTCCAAGGCCAGGTTGGCCAGGGCGTGGAGCCACCTGGGATAGTGGAAGGCGTCCCTGCCATGGCAGGGGGTGAAATGGGATGATCTTCAAGGTCCCTTCCAGCCCAAGCCGTGCTGGACTCCGGGCTTGTGTGTCCTTGCCCAGCCCGGCCTCCCCGGGAAGTCTCTGCCGCGCTGCCGGCTCCAGGCTTTGCGCAGGGGCTGCGCCGCCCACCTGGGGAGGGGAGGGTGACCTTGTCCTATATTTTAAAGGCCACTTTTCATCTACAAAAAGCAGCCAAACGAGGGCAGCAGCAGGGAGGAGAAGCGTGAGCGATGCAGTGCGGCGCGAGGCACGGGTGATGCCTCCGCAGCCTCTGTCCCCTCCCTGGCAGAGAGGGGCCTGGGGAGGGGCTGCCCCAGCCTTGCTTCCCCTCCTGCCCTGCAACAGAGCTGTGGGGTGCAGGGAGGGCAGCAGGGAGGTGCCCAGAGGGGCAGAGCAGGGGGGATTGGGACCCACAGCCCTGAGTCGGGGTCCCTGAGTCACTTCCACCAGGGATTGGTGCAGCACCACCAGCACAGAAGCCACAGCCCCCTGGTCCCGTGCCAGCCTTGCGCTGGGTCTCAGACACCCAGGGAGTTCCAAACCCCGTCAGGAATGTGAAGCAGGACCCCAGCACATCCCTCAGACATCCTGCACGTGGCCATCCTTATTTCCTCAAAATGTAAGAATTCTCTGCAAGGGAACCCAGTTGCACCATCACACTCCAAACGTGTCCCCCAGCCCGGTTCAAAACTTCAGGACATCAATGGAGAAGCCCAAGTGCATGGTCAGCTTTGCCAGGGCAGCACAAACCTGAAGGTGACACACAGACACCTCCCCACCCACTTCCCAAGGGCTCTCCAGGGACATGTCCTGTCCCTGTGAGCAGCACTGGCCTCAGAGGAAGGGCTGGACCTTGTCCCTGCCTGTCCAGGGCCCAGGGAAGAGGCATCCCGGCTGTCCCATCTGCTGGCACCGAGCTGGGGATGAGAGCTCCTCCAAGCATCTTGTGCTGCAGCTGTGAGCTCTCACTCCAGGCTCTGGAAAGCACCTCAAAGATATTCCTCAGCATTTTGCTGCTTCAGGGCTTTAACGACAAGTGCATCGCTTGGTTGGCAGGAGCTGGAGCTTCCCTCCTCCCTAGGAAGCATCAGCAGAAGAAAGGAAGGCTGCATCAGGGGCTGATGGTATCCATTCAGTCTCCCATTTTCTGGGAGGAAAGATTGCTCAAGTGCAGCCATTAGAGAGGAAAGCAAATCCTGCCTCCCAGCCCTAAAACTGGAAGGTTTGCTCTGGTTAAAACAATTCAAGAATTCCTAGGATAAAAGGCCAAGGTGTCTGCAGAGGAAAGGACGGGGGGAAGGTCAGAGCAGGAGTGCCAAGGGGACACAACTTTAAAAGGCAAAACATTGCTCTGCACACAGGGCACTGCTAAAGCCCAGCCTGGGGCACCGCAGGGCCTTCCCTGTGCCTCCCTGCCTGACGAGCAGGTGTGTAAAAGCCTGGAAGTGCCATCGGAGCATCTGGGATGGCCTCCTGCCCTCCTTCGCTCAATCCCTCCCTCCCATCCACTCCTCCCACTCTCAGACCTCCACGGTGCCACAGTTTGTGACATCTCTCCCTGCTGGGAGCCCCCATCACTGGGGATGAGGGAGCCAGAGCTGAGGGAATGTTTCCCAAACACCTGGGTGCTGCTCAGAAGTGCAGGCAGAGGGGTCAGCCCATGAGGCTGTGGCTGCTCAGAGTTCCAGGCTCCCTGAAGATGCTCTCAGAGAAGTTCTCAGATGTTTTTGCCTCCAAGAGTGGCCACAATATGAAGTCAAAAAGGGAGGTTTTAGCCAGATGGGGCTCAGGGTTCTCCCAGGTCATGAGTGACAGAACAAGAGGAAATGGCCTCAAGTTGCACCAGGGGAAATTTAGGTTGGATATCAGGGAAAATTTCTTCACAGAAAGGGTGGCCAGGCACTGGCACAGGCTGCCCAGGGCATGGTGGAGTCACCATCCCTGGGGGTGTTCAATGCTGTGCGGCTGTGGCACTTGGGGACAGGGGTCAGTGGTGTCCCTGGCAGTGCTGGGGGAACAGCCGAACTCGAGGGTCTTAGAAGGCTTTTCCAACCAAAATGAAGGGCACTGTGCCACTGGTGGCACAGCTCTGGGGTCAGACTTGGGCTCCATTTCCATGGGATAAGCTCAGGGCTGCAATTCATGAATGGCACCAAACCTGGGAATGGAGGTTCCCTTAGGAGACACCAACCCCTCGTTAGTGCCTGCTGTGCCAGTAAGCCAGCCTGGACAGGGACTGGGAAGGAACTTAAACAGGGGTGCCCAGCACCACGGAGGAAAAGGGGCACCAGGGTTAGCTGGAACCAACACAGAGAGAAAAAAAATACAGTCACAAAGCCACTGCTGTGAAAATCCCCCCTGCGTCTGCAGGAAAGGTAGGGCAGGGAGTGCGGGGACTGTGCGGGGAGCTGCCGAGGTGCAGGAGAAGCTCCTGCAGCCCTGGGGAGCAGCCAGGGGCTGTCCAGAGGTGCCTCACCCGGGCTGGGACTTGGGCTGGGCACCCCAGCAATGCCCCAGTGGTGCCGGGAAGGAAACGAGGGGAGGAAACAAGGGGAGGAAAGGAGCCCTGCAGCAGCCCCGGGGGCAGTGCTGGTGCTCATTGTCTCTATCAGGGGTTAGGCTCGGTTGGTCGTTAATGTTAATGGCTGGGTAGATTATTCACACTGTGCATTTGCATGTGGCATCCCCCAGCCATGCTCCTGCTGTCAGCCAACGTCCCCCAGGCCCCAGCGGCACCAGTAACCTGCTTGCAGAGCCAGGCTGCATGTCCAAGGGCTTTATTCTACTAAAACCACAAAACTCAAAGCAAACATGAAAACAGTCCGGTCTGGGGAGCCAACCCCTCCTGCCGGTGGAGAGCAGAGTCTGACAGGAGGGACAAACAGCACTGTCACCTCCCTGCACGTGTGACAAAGGAGCCAAAGGGCCCTCTGCCACAGAAACACAGAATGCCTTGGGTTGGAAGAGACCTCAAGCATCATCTCGTTCCACCCCCTGCCATGGGCAGGGACACCTCCGACTATTCCGGGGTACTCCAAGCCCCGTCCAACCTCGCCTTGGACACTTCCAGGGGTCCAAGGGCAGCCACAGCTGCTCTGGGCAGCCTGTGCCAGGGCCCCACAGCTGGATGGAGTACTCCAGGTGGGCCGAGGTAGAGCAGGCAGAGGGTGAAGGAAGGAGCCATCTCCTGAGCATCCATTCTCTCCCCGAGATGGATCAATCTCTACCCCTGACCTAGAGACATCAATCCTGTTGCAGCCTAGATCCACTCTTCTCTATCTCCTTCCCACATCTCCTTCTCTATTTATTTCTCACGAGATGCTCTGCTCCTTGAATTCTGCTGCTGTCTCTTGTCACTGCTGGTATGAGCCCAGATCACATCATCCTATCATTACCCAGCTCCCGATTTCCTGGTACACAGTGTCCCTGTTGGGAGGCAGCGCCGCACAGCCCAGCGCTCCCCTCGGAGCGAGCCGGGGAGCGTGTGTTGCCATGAGCAAAGCAGCACTCCTTGTCTGTCATCTTCCCCGTGCTGCCAGCCCCCTGCACTGCACACAGGTGGGGGCTGGTTCCCCACTGCCCAGCCACACACGGAGATTTCCCATGGGCAGAGCTCTGAGCGCTGCTGCTCTGCTCCATGTCCCACGCCCAGGGCACAGCCGAGAGGCCAGGGCTGTGCTGCCCAGCAGCAGGAGCAGCAAAGGGAATTCTGCTCCTTCCACTTCCTGCCATCACTGTGACTGTGTCCTTGAGGGGCACTCATGAGGTACCACAGAACTGTTTAGGCTGGAAAAGCCCTCCAAGATCATCAAATCCAACCGTTCCACCAGCAGTGCCAGTGCCACCACTAAATCATGTCTCCAGGTGCCACATCCACACCTTTCTCGAACACTTCCAGGGATGGTGACTCCACCACTGCCCTGGGCAGCTTGTTCCAATGCCTGACCACCTTTTCCACCAAGAAATTTTCCCTAATATCCGATCTAAACCTCCCCTGGTGTAACTTGAGGCTACCAGAGCCAGGACACGCCACACAGACAGCAAAGCACCCTTGGAGCACCCCACTGCCCCCCCCGAGCACATGGAGCCAGGCTGCCCACCCTGCCAGGTGGTGCAGATGCCACATCAGGGCTCTGGAGCTCCCTGCTTTGCCTGACCTGGGATGAGGATGGAGGCACAGACAGAAAGGACTTAATGGCTGAGGAACATCATGGTGCCAGTTCTGAGCAGGGACAGACCAGGGCAGGAGCCTCAGCCTGTCCTCTACCATTCACCCCAAATTCCCAGGGCAGCGCCAAGTGCCACATTTGGAGCACAAGCCCTTTAGCCGAGGAACAGTTTCCAACCTGAATACTCAAGGAGGAAGGAGAAGAGCCTTGTGTGGGACAGAGGCATCCAGAAGAACCTGCTCGGTCCCCAGGGGACAGGGAACCTTTCAGATCGTACCCTTGTTCCTCCAGGTGCCCTGAGCACATGGAGCAGGGGGGCACAAGGACTCACCACAGCCACCTCCAAACTCACAGATCTACAGATCTCCCCCTCTAATTCTCCACGAGAACAAGGCAGATGTTGCATTCCCCCCAGCCAGACACATCTGGGGGGTTCCCTCAGCCACAGCTGGCAGATGTTTGCCAATTCTCTCTGAAGTTTTCCCTCTCATAGCTCTGGTCTTTACAACACCCTGTGAGGAGCTGCTTCCCAGGCAAACCTGGTGCTGGTGGAAGGAGGTTTCGAGGTCATCAGGTGCTCTCCAGCAGCTCAATGGAAGCTGTCCCAGGTCTCATCTCTCCTCCACACCTCTCTGGTTTCTCAGAGAGGCTGTTCAGCAGTGCGTGTTGTACCTGAGACACAGGCACACCCCCTCCATCCCCAAACATCACCCTGTCCCCCCCGCAGCCCCACCTGTCACTGCAGAGCAGCAGCACGGACACTGAGACACACGGGGTCCCCTGGGATCACAGGACACATGGCCCAAGGGGGACACAGACTGACAGCACTGAGGGCACTGTCCAGGCCAGGTAGGTTACTTGACCAGGTGCAGTCATGAGAGCTCCTGGAGGACCACAGTCACCCAGAACTGAAATGCTGAGGTCCCTCCTTGCAGGCCCCACGGAGGGCAGCTGTCCCAGCAGCCAGCTCAGGGACAAGCAGGCAGAGAGCCCTGGTCCCGCCTGTGCTGTCCCCCCCAGCAGCGGGGCCAGCCCTGCCCACGTCCCCGGGAAGGAGGAATGAGTCAGCGCTCGAAGGCCACTCACACATGGTGTGGGTGGAGCAGAGCTGCAATTTCTTCCCCAGGAGATTACACTCCTTGCAAAGTCCTCTTTATTTACTTCTCTTTATGGAACACAGCAATTACTCGCTTCCCGACTCCTCCGCACCTGGGGCTGCCACACGTGGGCAGGGGACACTCACACCCTCCCAGTGTGCCAGGCTGGCAGCACAGCACTCAGCCAGGGCCAGGAGCTCCTCCCGGGACCGATGTGACACCAAGGAGTCAGGAACTGACCACCAGCTTCACCCCTGGGCCACAGGACACCTGCACCCCCATTGCCGCTCCAGTCCTGAGTGGGACACCCAGAGTGTGGCAGCCAGAGGGTACCAGAGGTGCCCAGCAGTCAGACATGGCCTGGCTGGGCCGTTGGGAGAGGCAGGAGAGGCCGGGAGGATGCTGGAAGGAGCCTCAGGGCTCCTCCTGGCTCTGTGGCACTCTCTGTGAAGCTGAGATGGTGTCACCCCATATCCCCAGTGAAATGCAGGTGTAACTCACTGCCAGCTGCAGGCAAACAGAGATTTTAGTGCTGGAGACACTCCACAACACTTTCCAGGGACAGCTGTGAAGTCCCTGCTCTGAATAGAGCCCTGGGGCCACTGACAGCCCCTAAAGGGGAACAGCAGCTCCCCTACCCCTACAGGACCCCTGTCCTGGCCCTGCTGGGGTGGCCACCACATCCCCCAGCTCTGCCAGTGCTGAATCCCTGCCTGAGACCAGGGTTCAGGGACAGGGAAATAAGGGAACATGCTAAAGGGCTGCCAGAAGCAGGGCTGGTCACAAGCCAGGCTGTCCTTTGGGGAGGGGATAAGGTTGAGGACAGCACTCAGCACACTCCACACTCAAATACTAGAGCTGCCTTCAAGCAGCATCACAAGACTGCAGGGCTCCTCCAGGAGCAGCTTCAGGCACTGCTGTGAAAGAATGGAAAATCCAACAGATGTTGTCCAGGCAGGATGGAAAGAAAGCAGAACCACTCCAGGAAAGGTCACCTCAAGGAAAAACTCCTCCTGTTGTCCTCTCTGTGAGCTCTCCTTGCTTGGAAGGACACAAGAAGGGTTATTTCTAAAGTCTTGACAGCACATGGCACCTACACTGCCTGGGGCCTCTGTTGCCCACCAAGAGAGCACAGGGAAGAACCAATGCCCCCATGTGCAGCCAGGAGGTGGCCCCCAGGGCAGCCTGCACCCCCCAGACCCAGAACAGCCTGTGGGACTGATGGGCTGTTCTGCTTCGGCACCCAATTCCTCCACAGCACACGGCGGAGCCCAGGGCAATACTGAGGTGTTCCCTGGGCAGAGGCACTCCTTCCACACTGTCACACTCCAGCTCAGATCACATCCAGCTGCTGAGGCTGGAAGAGGGATGTCCCTGTGGCTCTGCCCCAGCCCTGGGGCTGCACACACAGCACAGGCTTCCAGCCTCCCTCACCCTGCTGTGCCTTGGGAGAAGTCCTGCCTCTCCAAGTCATCTTCCCACCAGCACATTTCTCGTCCCCGGTGTGGAATTGGGACCTCCTATGGTACTGGCCCTGCTGCAGAGACCTTTCCCTGGCTGCTCATAGCCTCGGGGTTGAGGCTTGTCCCAGCACATCCCAGGGAGGAAGAGCTGTGGGGTTGGAGGCAGAGATCACCTTGTTCAGCCCTGTCAGATTTTGCTGTCCTTCCTCATGCCAGACATCACCTGCCTTACCTCCCCCAAATCCCACTGACCACACAGCTCCTGATGCCACCTCACCTACTCACGCATCCCCCAAAACCGCCTTCCTCATGTCTTCTTGCTAAATCCAAACATTTGCATTCCACCTCCTCAAACCAACTCCTGACCCATGTCCTGATGCCACAGGCCACCATCCACACATGGGAAGGTCTTCAGAGCAAGCCACTGCTCTCCTTCCCAGATCTGCAGGGGCTCAGTGCTCTCCTGGAGATCCCACCAAGTGTTTTCTTGGGCTGCTGGTGCCACACAGGAACGCCAGAGCTGGGAGGGAGCAAAATACTTCCAGCACCTCCTCAGCCCAGCCTGTGGTCCCTCCAGTCCTCAGCCACCTCAGCACCTCCACACCTTCTTCACGCCTGCAGTGAGCCTGATCTAATTCATGCCTCCATCCCTGGCAAACCAGCCTCCATTCCTGCCTTTGCCTCCACTGGTTCTCCAGGGCAAAGGGCTCTTCCACTGATGCCACGGCTCTGGAGGAGCAGCCCCACCATGCTGGTCACACATCTGTGTCCCATCACACAGGACAGGCTCCTGTCACATGTCCTGTGCCAGGTCTCTGCAGCCACCACGCCAAGCAGAGGCCAGCGGACGAGGGCAGGTACCTCGGGCACCCTGCACACACTCATTCCCATTCCCTTTGGGAAGCAACCAGGTCAGGGAGACAGGAAAGGTGTGCAGAGCTCTCCACCACTGCATTTCCGCATTGATCAGCAGGAGAGGCCAGGATAAGCAGCAAAGGGGAAAACGGGCACGTGGGGAGGCGGAGAAACATCTTTGAAACCCGGGCGCAGACACAGGGGATGGGTGCACAGCAGCGGTCAGGCAGCAGCTGACCAGGAGATCCCGTTCCTGGGCCCTTCCCTCACCTCCACTCCCTGCAGGACAAGTGCAGCTGCTGCTGGTGTCACTTGATGGCCACAAGCCTTTGTCACGAGCACCACGGTGAGGGCTGAGCAGGTCCCATCCCAGCAGCCAGGCTGGATGCAGCCAGCCCTGCTCTCACCCTAAACCGAACCCACCTCCTTGCCTGGGAGCAGCGCTGGTTTCCGGGACACCCTGGGGACACAGCCCGAGCCGCACTCGCTGCTCCCTGCGCGGAGCACTTCACACCTGCTTTGCAACCTCTTCACACATTCGGTGTGCAGTCAGAGGCCCCCGGGCTGGAAGCAGCCCCGGAGCCCTTTCCCAGGGGTTCCTCTCTCCATCACCTCCCCTCCCGCCCGCAAGAGCAGAAACCACTCACCTCGAGCCCCCCATCGCCCACCAGGGACAGGAGGGAGAGAGGAGGTTCCGAGGGGCACTGGGGGGAACCGGGGGAAGAAGCTGAGCCCGAACGCCCCTGGCTGCCCAGGACCTGCAGCTGTGAGATGCACACGCTGGAGCTGCCCTTTGTGAACACCTCGGGCTGCACACACAGCTCTGAGGGACCCTCCTGGGGGCGCAGGCAAAGCCACCAAAAGATGCTTTCACTGTGTTGGAAAATAACACCAAGTTTAAATTTTTTTGTTTTATAACTTTAGTCAGTTTTGTTCGCCTTTGCCCAGGGGGGAAGGGAATTGAAGTTTCTTTTTAGGAGACCATTCCAACAGGGGAGGTCTGACGAGTCTCTACAGACTGGGAGTAGCACAGAAGATACACAAAAGATGACGACCATTAACGACCATTTCTACGGGTTTTGGACTGTATAAAGTTTTGGGAAAATCTAATAAAATTCATGTTTCATGGAGTGATTTTCTCTGCACATCCGGGCTATGTGTGGATGCAATGATTTCTGTTGCACATCCTGGCCAGCACAACATTCTGGCTAGAATAAAGTAATGCCTTGATTCTCTAACACTAAAAATGTTGTTGCACAGTTTCTGTTTTTCCCACAGTTTCAGTGACAACTGGGTGGTGACTGTGAAAAAAAATGATTTACTGCTGGCACACGACAAAACCTTCTGTCTCCTTCCATCTCCTTCCATCTCTTCCCAGTCCTGAAGTGTGGGGAGGCTGATGAGTTGAGTCTCATTAGAGCTGGATGAGGACCCCTGCCACAATCAGAGGAGTTGCCTTGTCTTTTGAAGTAGCAATAAATGTTTTGCCACTGAAGAAGGAAAGGGAGAGGAAGAAAAAAAAATGTAAATCAAAGGTAGCTTTTCCCTTGGGAGTTTAAAAGAATCTTTGCAGGGAACAGTGGATAATAAGGAAGGTGGAACATCTTTTGCTAATGCAAGAGAGCTCTTGACCTCCCCAATTCTGCTGAGGAATGAAAAGAGAGCCCCGGAAGGAACATTACATACACTGGTTATTGGTCTTGTTAAGAAAATCAGTCCATTAAATGAACACACTTGGGCAGTGAGAAGTTTCAGCAGTGCTGAACATGCAGAGCCCTCCTCAGCGAGCTCGTGCTAATGAAATAAAGCCATTAGAGGCCCCGAGCGACCACCCAGCACAGCTGGGTGACGTGTTTAACTGGTCCCTGCTGCACTGACTGCACAGGCAAGGTCTCTCAGAAGTCTGTGGAGCTCAGCAGACTCTCAAGTGATGCTTTTTAAATCCTGGAGTGGCTGGCTGAAAAACAAAACAAAAATACCCCCAGACAGGAGGCTGCGCTTCACACAAATGGAAAAATCGAGCCCAAGGGGCCACCCAGCAACTCTGCCTGACTCCTCTCCTCTCCCAAGGTTTGCCAGCTCATCCCTTCTCCATCCCCTCCTGCCCAGGTGCCAGGAATTCACTCCAGGGACAGTTGTGGATCTCACAGAGGTGGTCAGGCAGTCCTGTGGCAGGAGCCTGTGTCACTGCCCTGCTCTGGAGCCACTGACCCCAGGTGTCCCTGGAGAGAGCCATTCATGGGCAGAGCAGGGGATCCCATCCCATGGGATGTGTGTCAGCAGCTCACATCACTCTGAAGGGCACGAGAACTTACCCAGAGAAGGATTTCAGCACTGAGTGAATACACATTAATGTGGCCCCACAAAATCCTCCATCAAACCGTATGAAAGGATAATTCACTTTCTGTCACTGAGAACAGTCGGGCTCTGCTTGGATGGAACACCTGACCTGAAATGCAGGTTCTTGCAGGACTGTGTGGTGCAAAGCCTGCCCTGGAGCTCCATGGATCAGGCAATCCTGGCTCTGGAGCAGCCAGCCTCTGCCACACCAGAAGGAACTGGGGCACGTGGGAAGCACCAGCTCCCAGCTGGGATGTCCAGGACAGCTCAGGACATGGCACAGCGTTCAGCCATGGGGCAGCGCTCTCAGGGATAACCCTGGGATAACAATCCTTGGAATGACTGGAGTAGGGCTGTCTCCTGCTAGCTGTGTTAGCCAGGAACAAAGATTCCCTGCAGCCGAGTGCTTAACACATACAGACCAGGAACACAAAGTTGTTCCTGCGGCACAGATGCAGAAATTCCAAAGTCTGCCGCCAAACCTGTGAGGATGGAGCCACCCAGAGGTCCCTCTCGTGCTCTGACACCCCTGCTTTCCCTCTCTGCAGGGAGCATTTATCCCATCCGACCAAATTTTAACAGCAAAGTTGGATTTGAAGCCCCTGAGGATGCTCCTCACAGGAACTCTCCCCAAAAAGGCAGAACAAGCAGCCTCTCCCTCCAGCTCCTGTAACATTTAACTCACAAGCTTCTAGCCAGGCCGGCTAGCAAATTGCATAATAAGGGCAGAGTTCCACAAGGAACTCCTTTCCTGGCTGGCCTGGGGCACTCAATAGTGACTCCTGAAAAACAATCACTGGGAATTCCCGCTCTTTAGAATCCCAGAATGGTTTGGGCTGGAAAGGGACCTTAAAGCTCATCCTATTCGACCCAATGTGAGAGCAGGGACAGCTTCCGCTATCCCAGGCTGCTCCAAGCCCCATCCAACCTGGTCCTGGACACTCCCAGGGATCCAGGACCAGCCACAGCTGCTCTGGGCAACCTGTGCCAGGGCCTCCCCACCCTCACATTCCTTCCCAATATCCCATCTAACCCTGCCCTGTGGCAGTGGGAAGCCATTTCCCCTTGTCCTGTCACTACGTGCCTTTGTTTAAACAAAGATAATTTCATTAAAAAAAAAAAAAATCTTCACAGCATGAAACAGGTCAAATTCTCAAGAAAATTCATGTCCCCTGGAGATCCTTTCCCAGCAGACATGGCCACCTGTTTGCTTGCTCAAGTGCAATAAGAATCCCCAATTCCTTCCAGTCAAAAGAAACACCTCTTGTTTTGTGCATCATCTGAAACCTCCACAAATCCACGTCTGCTGGGAAGGGATGTCTTTTCCAAACCCAGCTTTTCAAGAATAATATCCTTGACATACCTCTTTTTCAAATCTCTTCAGCCTCCCACGTGCCCATGGCTATGCCCAGGTTAAGCTTTCCTGGATGCTCCAGGCTCTTCCTTGCACTTCCAGCTGCTCCTCAGCTGGGGGAAAAATCAGAGATTTTTGAATAAAAACCAACAACAACTTCCTTTTATTTTATTTATTTATTTAGAAGCTTGAAATTTGCCTTTTTATTTACTGTAATGAATAAAAATCACAGCAATTCCCTTTATGCTGCCCTCCCGCAAGGGTGTGCAGGCACAGTCATCACAGCTGGGGAGGAGAAGCAGCTTTTGCTTTTAAAAATCAACAAATGTGGCAAAACCTGCCCTTGGGGGAGGAAAAAATACTAAAAATGCTGAAAACTTTAGCATAGGATAGAACTATGTCCCGTTCTGGGGAGCCCCACACATGCCACGAGCAACCAGTGCCCCCCAACCTCCATCCCAGGGGGTTTGAGGGGCTCCAGGCTCCCTCCTCTCATCTTCCCACTCTTCACCATCCCTCCTTTCAAATACCAGCTGATTTCCTGAATTATTTAATGGCCATGGTGGGAAGAGGCATAATTTTTCCTGGCAGACATGGCGAGGAAATTGCAGAGGGGCACTGGAGGGGCATTCCCAACTGCTGGCACCTTCCTCCTACCAGGTCAGCCTTGCCTGGCCCCTGTGAGAGAGCTGCAGCTCCCTCACCGAGGAGGAAAACATTCCAGGGTTATGGCTTCAGGGATCTGAAGGCTGGGAGGTGTCTCATCACCGCCGTTAAACATTCCCAGCTGGATCCATGCAGGACAGGAGAGGCACTGCCCGCAGCCCTGGCGTGGAGCCAAGGGAAGGGAGCCTCATTTCATTCTCCCATCCCTTGCTGCCTGCCCGGAGCCGAGGCCTGGCAGGGGCTGTGGCTCAGGGTTTTGGTTCCCAGCCCATGGAGCCCCTCGAGCTGCAGTGGCCAAGGGCTGCTGGAGCCTCAGCTCAGCTCGTGGGAAGGGGAAGGTGCCAACCCTGCAGGATGCAGGACATTCCTACTGCAGCTCCACCTCAGGAGCCCGCTGGGCAGGGCAGGAGCGGGGCCAGGGCACTCGAAGCAGTGGCTCCATGGATTTTTCCTCCTATCGATTAACCCATTTGGGGTTTATTTGCATTGAGGCTGCCTTGCGGCTCATTAGCGCTGTCCTAATGAGGCTCCTGTGCAGTCAATGCCTCCCCCGCATTAATTCCAGGCTCCAGCACAGCCCATGCACTCTGGAGCATCCCCCCATCCCTGCTGCAGCTCCACCCTGGTTTGCATAACACTTGTCTCCGCGGGACAGGCTCCCAAATCCCAGCGCAAAGCAGGACAGGAGGCACAGGTTTCCGGAGGGGAGCAGGAGTGGAAGAGCTGAGCACACCAGGAAGGAATGGCCAAAGACAGCACATCCCTTTTCCAGGACCAGGGCTGCCCAACACGCCACTCTGTGACTGTTTGACAATTACCAGCAGAATCTGGGGTAAGTGACTTCCTTTCTCAGAGAGAGGAATCAAGGCGCTCCAGTCCATCTTTTTCCATATTCCGGGAGCTCGGTGCCAGCCAGTCCATCTGCAGCAGCTGGTGCAGGCCATGTCCAGCTGCCAAAGCAGTAGCAGATACAAATATTGCTCCAAACAAAGGTGGAGTGTGTCTAAGAGACCCTGGAAAACTTCTCTCTCTTGGGAGTTGTTGGAGGCACAACTGGATTTCTATTGTGCTATTTCTGGAGAAAAATAAGGGTACAATAGAACCAAACACCAGAAAAACCTACTAAAACCAGAAAAAGACTGGAACTGAACCATAGTGGACAGAGGCAGGCAGGGTTGCCACAGCAAAACACTGAGCAAAGAACAGACATTCGACTTACCATTAAGCAGGAAAAGAGAAAGCCCCAAGAACAGTTGCTGGTTCAAAAAATAATTAACCCTGAGCTGACTTCAGATTTAAAACCACAGCACTGCCAAGCTTTCTACACCTTCCCACCTGCCCCCTTTCACCTTGTTTGCTGTTAGAGACCAAGAACCTCCCTGGCTCACCTGACACCACCCAAATCCGTGCTGCTTGAGGGCTGCAGGCATTGCTGCCACAGAGCTGGACAAACCCAACCTGTGCTGCAGAACTACACCATGAGTGATTCCCAGTGCCACGACAGGATCACGGGCACCAATCCACACCAAAAAAGACAGAAATTGTCTGGCTGCTGCCTTGGCAGTGGGCAGGAGGTGGTGAGAGTAACGAAGGGAAGCCATGTGAACCATTGGGGCAAAACGTGTCATTTCTCTTCCCAAGAAAAAAGGAGTAGTGCCATCCTGTGACAGGAAGGCAGCTCCCTACAGCCTCAGGCAGCACATTCCTCGTGTCCGGATTTGCAGGGTGGACGAAATAAGAAGCAGCAATCCGTGGTGTGGTGCAGGACAACCCAGAGGCCCCATACCAGGAAACTGTCCCTGAGACTGAAAACTCTGGTTTGTCCAACATCACTGAGCCCGTGGGAGCAGGGAGAAGGAATGGAAGAGTAGTTTGGGGGCTGGATACCCTTGCTCTGGGCTTTGCACAGGGTCAGTGCAGCCATGGGGGGTACCCAGCTCACGGCATTGCTGATTCCCCAGGGATCAGCCTCACCCGGGCTAAGCAGGGCTTTGTTCCAGCCCAGCCTGCAGGGGAAGCACAGCTCGGAGGCAGGAATGGTGCCACTCCGGCCCCCTGGCACAGCCCTGGCAGCTGCACAGCTCTCCCCAGGAGCGGGAGGGGGATGGAGCTCATGCCTCAGTGCCCCTGCACAATGCTCCTGACCCCAGTCCAGCACGGAACCAGAGCTGCAAACACATCCCAAATTCCACTTCATTGGCTTGCAGCAGTGTGTATTTACACACACGGTCTCTCTCTTGCTTTTGAATAACAACATTCATCTCAGCTGGAGGAAGGGGCAGCGTTATCATCACCTAAGGCTTTGGGAGGGCAAGAAAATATTCCTCTGTTCCATGTTGCCACTTGCCTTTTATACCCAACCTCCTCCCTGCTGACTCCTGCGGGCTTCCAAGCAGGGGTTCGGAGATGCAGCGAGGCAGGAGTCCAGAGCGAGGAATGAATTGTTTATTAAATTTACAATACCATTTATAGATTCTAGTTCCATAAAGCAATTGAACAGTGTTCACACTTCTCCTAGGGTGATCGGTCAAAGTCTCAGACACCCACTTAGAAATGTTTTTTCCTAATATAATGTACACAAGGTCAGAAGATACCAGATATGGATGCTATTTACAAAAACCCTGTCTATTGTTTACATAGCTTACACAGCAAAGGAAAAGTTCTCACAGAATGAATGCAAGAAGAGAAAATTCCCCTGCTAACAGCATTTCAGCATCCACAGACTCCCACTCTTTTTCCCCCCAAATTTATATCCTCACCTTGTAAACATCTAACAAACTGCTTTCTATATGCCCACTTCCCTTTTCCCTCAAAGTGTGCAGTGGGATCACGTAAAGCAGTTGGATTCTGAGCACCCCCTGTATTTTGCTGAAAGTTTGCTGCTTCTGTTTCCTGCCCCACAGAGGGACAGCAGCCCCATGGCCTGGCTCCTCCCCACCTGTTTTGTGGTCTGGTAAGAGATAATAATGAGAGATAAAAGGAGATATAAAGGGGGTTATACGGAGGGACAGGGACATTTTATAAGGTCAGAAAGTGACAGGAAAAAGGGGAATGGCTTTCCACTGCCAGAGGGCAGGGTTGGGTGGGATATTGGGAGGGAATTCTGCCCTGTGTCACTGGAGAGGCCCTGGCACAGGTTGGCCAGAGCAGCTGTGGCTGCCCCTGGATCCCTGGAAGTGTTAAAGGCCAGGCAGGACAAGTCCTGGAGCAAGCTGGGCTAGTGGAAGGTGTCCCTGCCCATGGCAGCGGTGACACAGGATGGCCTGTAAGGTCCCTTCCAGCCCAAACCATTCTGGGATTCTATGATTAGCTATCCCTACTATACCCTTGCAAAAAGAAAAAACCCACCACAGTGGAAGTACAATTGTATTCTCTTTTCTCAGCCTCTAGAAGTGGAGTTCATCATGGGAACCTGACCATTACAAACTGTTAATTTTCCGTCACTGTTTTTGAGTGATTTCCAGTTATACATACAATTATATATCCAACCATAGGATTTCCAATTATAACAAAACAGAGGATCCAGTTCACGTGAAAATCTGATCCTTTATCTCATACTGGCTCTCTTCTTTAACACCTGGGCGACTGCAGTCCAGTAACTACTTCCTGTCACCAAACTGTTCACTCTCTTGTACACCAGGCAAAACAGTGTCAGCAGTAAATACAAAAGGGTTTAACAGAATGGGAGGAACAGGAATGTGACAGTGAGGTATTGGGTCTATGAAACTGGAGGAATTTTGCTGTGGCGCTGAGCCAGCTCCCCAACAGATAAATCACAGTGAGCACCGTGAGCACCTGACATAGCAGTGCAACAGTCGTGGCCACATCACTGTAACACGAGCCCAGGAAGAGCTGAACTTCAGTTCACAGCCTGGCTTTGGGCTGCCAAAACCATGCAGTGGGCTTACACCCCTAAACCACAGGTGCTCTCCAGGCAGGGCATCAGCTCCAGCCCAGCAGGAGAGGGGAGCAGGGATGCAGAGGACAGCTAAGTGCAGTGTTAGATTTAGGCTTGAACTTCATGACATTGAAAGGTCTTTTGCAACTTTAATGATACTGTGGCTTTGCATGTGGTTTATGTTCTATGAGGAGATGCTGCAGAAGGGCTGGGAAAACCCCAAGGTGTCCAAAGCAGCCACTTGACAACACTCAAACTCCCCCATCACCTCTGGTCTCCTCACAAAGCTCAGCATCCTCCTGGGTTTCCCACATCTGCTTCTCAGGCAGAAAGAGAATCAGCTTCAGAAACAGTCTGTAAGAAGCTGGCAAGGCTGGAGAAGAGAAGGAAAGGGTCATTTTAAAAGCTGTTTCCCCATAAGGGGGCCTTTGGCTCAGTCCACCTGCACACCCTCAGGCAGCTCCACCACCACAGGGGCACAGTCATCAGGCTCTGCCTCAAAGTCCCATTTGAATTTCTTTGTTAGGTGAGCCTTGAACTTTTCAGCCTTTTTCCTCAGAGTCTCATCCACAGCAGAGCTGCACGTGCAGGAGAACAGCACCTGAAACGAAGAGCAGAGGTCAGGGAGAGCTAAGCCATGGCACCAGCTGGGCATCTCCTCCCTAAAAAAACACCAGGGAGCACCAGGACAGGTTAGGATCTACCACCCTGGGACTACTCCAGCTTTGGGGGAAGCCAACCAAAGCTCACACCTCTCACCTCACAGCCCAAGCCCATCCTGCCTTCACACCACTGAGTCAGCATCAGAAATATCTGCACTCAGGCAAGAACTTTGTCTGAAGCAGGAATGTGTTTGTAATGGAATTTGTACTGTGGAATTCTGAAATACGCCAGAGTGTGAGCTAAGGAAAACTTCTTGGCAGAAGGAATTTCAAAAAATTCAAATACTAGTAGGCAAATTTCCAGCAAGTGTTCAAAAGGCCAGTAGATAATTGCACCCATCGTGTCCATGGGTAGAGATCTCCCAAAGTACAAAGTATTTTTGTAATATGGTATTACCAAGACTTTAGGATACAGAAGAAACTTAATGAAAAGACTTTGAATGTCAGAGAGGAATGGGAGCTCTCTGGAAAAAGCCTGGTTATCTCCAGCACAGCCACTCCCCTGTGCACAGGGTGCTGAAGTCTGGAGGAACCTCTGCCTTCCATCCCCCAAACACAAATCTATTAACGTGTCACAAATTCACAGCTTCTGCTGGCACCTCAGAGGGAAAGCGTCTGTGTGTGATTAACAGGGCACTTAGCCCCAGAGCCCAGCTCTCATCAGCCTGATCCTGCTCCTCCTGAACTTGTGATCCACAACTAATGTCCATAAAAAGAAATCCCCTCCGGGGAAAACCAGCCTCTTATTTGGGAGAGACCTACTGAAAGCTCAATAAAACACTGACAAGGAGCAGCAAAGTTCACTGCTTTGTGGATGAAGATTTGCCTTTTGCTTGCTCATTCTACTGGAAAACTGCCTCTTTCTAACAGAACTCTTACACAGCAACACTGCTGGTAAGGAAAAAAATGATTAGAAGATTATACTTCCCACTTCTTCTCAATGAATTGCACATTAAATTAGTTATTCCACCAAGCTTTTCTTCTTTAAGCATTGGTAGGGCTGCACAGTCATTGGTGGTTGTGCTGTGCTCTTCTTGCCTTGGATCAAACTCCAAAAATAAAGCTGCTGCTTCCAGAGCTGAGCAGGAGCTGCACAGACAATGCCCTCCTCCACAGCTCTGAGCATCTGCCCATGGCCAGCTGAGGCAGAGAATTCTGATGTCTGTGTGTAAAGGGAGGGGTAAGGCAAGGCCCAGAGCTTCCCTGGCACCACTTCGGGGAAATCCCACGGGAGCAGAGAAATAGAGAACTCTGAGTGAGGAAGGGCTCAGTTTGCAAGGCTTTTCTTTGTCACTTGGAATGTGGTGACTCCTGCCAGGGCTTAAGGGTGATCCTGACGGCAGCACAGCTCCTGCTGAGGGAGTAAAACACAGACTGACCGAGCCCAGGGGTGGACAAGACTCAGGCAGCCAAAACTGGCAATAAGGGTTTCCCAAATTCCCTTCAGGAGGAAAGAATGGCTGGTTGCCATATTCTGGGTACTGCTGTGAACTGACAGCACTGCTCTGGGTGTGCTGCAAACAGAGCTGGGCTGTCCAGTCCTGCAGTGGTATGGAAAAAATCTACCAACAGAAATAAAATATAAATTAAACTCCCCCCGAGACTTGTAAGAATCCCAACTGAAAAACCTGAAAACCACTTGATTACAGCAACGCTTCCCAAAACATTCTACCCAGCAATTAAACCCAAACACCTCCAGCCCCCCAAAAACTACAGCAAGAACTTGGGGTTAACAAGGAGAGGAATGGAACTGCTCCCTAGGAAAGAGGAGGGCACCAAACTCTGAGAGCACCTGTAGCACAACTGCCCACAGCTTCCTGCAGGGCTGGTTCCCACTGCTCAGCTTTATCAGCCTTGTGTCTGCTTTGGGCTTTTTTTTGGTAAACTCAGCCAGTTTGCTGCACTGCCAGCACGGTCACCACCAGTGCAAGTCACTGGGGCTGAGCCACAGATCTGCCCCCATCTATCTCAGCAGAAGTAGCATCTTTTGCATTTTGGAATAACCATAAATTCCCCCTGGATAAGAACCTGACTACAGGAAATCCTCAGCTGTGCTAGGGAATGGAAAGCTTTGCAAACACTTCTTAAACATTGCCCTTAGCTCAATAAGGTTTTACTGCAGCTTCCCTTCATACTGAGCAAACCACCCCAGCAGCCCAAAAATCAGCATTATCAGTCCTTTATGCCAAAGGTTTTTGTGTTGTTTTTTTCTTTTTAAGAATGAATGGCATTTTGGAAAAATTAAACAAACAGACATCACGTTGCACTTGCTCAGCCTCTCCTGTAGCTGTTGAGCTGAATAACAGAGGGAAAAAGTAAAAGAAAATCCCTGTGTGCTTAGACAGGCTCCCATCTCCCATGCAGCTTAATTCCTTTGGCAACTTCTCCCCAGATTTGATGCCCTGTATGCCCTCTCTCCCACTCCCATTTCTCAAGGAACAGCCACAAACATACCTGTAAGGTGCTGGTTAAAAAGTTGTCCTGGGAAACAATGTCCACAAAAAAATCTGCAGGGATTTCGTTGAGCTGGTGATACAGCACGGAAATGAGGTTGATGTAAAGGTCTTGGTACTTCCCTATGGCCTCCTCTGATCGGCACAGGATGTTGAGGAGTCTTTTCCAGTGCTCAAAGGCATCATATACGTTCCCAATCAGGAAGCAGATGAAGGCAAACTGCAACTCAGCTGTGTGGGTTCAGAGAAAAGAAACAAAACACGTAAGACTAAACAGATATCCTGGGAATGTGTCCTCCCCAAAGCTCTGTAAATGATTTATAAACCCTGGTTTGGCTTTTGCAAAGTGCATTCATACCTCAAACACTGACCCTGTGCTGCTCTTCAGCTGGAGCAGAGCAAAGCAGAACGGGGCAGATCACCTGTAACTGTGATTATCAGCACTGGAGAGGGACTTTACAGACATCAAACAACAAGCCCAAACATCAAGCCAAACCCTGCTGTTATTCTGAGACTTCAGCCTGCCTGTGCTGAGTGTCCAGAGCCACATGGGACTGTCAACACCTCTGTCCTGGAATTCTGAGAGAGGTCAGCAGTACATCTACAAGTGTGTTTGCCTTGCTGAATTAAGAGCCAGGGTTCATCACACTGGATGCTTGGCATCAACTGCTTTGCCACCACTCCCTAAGGTAATTTGTTCTCTCTACGTCCTGCAGTTATCTTTGATAACTTTGAAAAAGAAGAAAATGTGTAACGTTAATGTACAAAAAACGGAAGAAGGGACAAACAAAGGCTTATTCCAAACCCGGGTTCTAGCTGGGAGTGCTTCTCCCTCCATCTTGCAACAAAAGCAAACCCTGCTCCAGGACTGCCACAGACTCAGCATGTATTTGTATCCCAGGTTATAAAGTAGGCTGGGGAGTAGTTGAGCTCCGGGAGGTCTGGTGTCCCCACAGCAGGGCTGGCACAGCCCGGACACTGCCACTGTCACCAGCAGCACATGGAGCTGGGCCAGGGGGGCACCGGTCACTGTCCCAGGAGCCACCAGCTGGGAGGCCCACACCCCCTGCCCAAAAAAACAGGAACAAGGGCCTGGGGGTGCCCATCCCCACCTGACGCTCCCAGGACTCTGTAAGATCGGTCCTCAAGAGGTTCACTTAACAGGTAAAGTGCCAGACACCAGGGCCACCTGTGACTGCTGCTTTTGACTCGATCTGGGGCAATCTCAGCTGCAGCACCATGTTCCCACACCAGAGTCACAGAACATGATTACAGAATATCCTAAGCTGGGAGGGACCCACAAGGATCATCCAGTCCGGCCCCTGGCCCTGCACAGACACCTCAACAATCCAACCCTGTCCCCAAGAGCGTTGTCCAAACCCTCCTGGAGCTCTGGCAGCCTTGGGGCCAGGACCATTTTCTGGGGAGCCCGTTCAGTGCCCCAGCACCGTCTGGGGTGGTGGGGCACTGAACCTAATACCCAACCTAAACTTCCCCTGACAGCTCTAGCCGTTCCCTCATGTCCACTCCCTGGTCACACAGAACAGAGATCGCAGCTGCCCCTCGGGAGGAGCTGCGGCTCCCGAGGAGATTTGGCCTCAGCCTCCTCCAGGCAACGGGAACAGCCCCTACGGCTGCTAAAAACTCCACAAACTTCTGTCCTGCACTTAAGAGACACCTCGGCGCGCCAGGGAACAGACACAGGTTCCACCCCGGAGCCGTGTCTTTGTACAAAAATGACTTTACCCCCGGGCGGTGCTCACCGAGCAGGCCCAGCGGCCGGCCGGGGTAGCGCTGCTCCATCACCCGCTGCAGGGCGTAGCTCAGGTCCATGCTGTGCCGGGTGATCTCCTCGGGGGTGGCCCCGTCGGGGAAGGCCTGCCGGGGCAGCTCAGAGAAGCGGATCTGGGTGCCGGCCCGCGGCCGCATGCGGGGCAGCCGGGCCAGGCCCTCGGCGTAGCTGCGGCACTCGGCGCCCAGCGGGGGCCGGCGCTGCCCGGCGCGGTCCCGCGTGTGCCGCCCCGCCGCCTCGGGAAGCACCTCGGCGAAGGCGCAGATCTGGCCGCTCTCGGGCTGCAGCTCCTCGGCCGCCGCCTCGCTGATGAAGTTGCTCAGCGACACCCACTTCTTCAGCGTCTCGTAGGGGTAGGGCCCCAGGAAGGGGTCCAGCTCCCGCAGGCTGTCCCGCAGCGCCTCGCCCTGCTCGGGGGGCTCGGCTCGCACGGCCTCGCCCGCGGGGTCCCAGCGCAGCACCCGCACCTCGCGGCGCCGCAGGCTGAGGAAGCGGCCGGAGCGCGGCCCCGCGTCCCGCCCGCCGGCGCCGCCCGCGCTGCAGTGCACAAAGTGCAGCCCCGGCGGCACCATCTTCACGCCGCGGAACCGCGGCCCCACGGCCCACGCGCTGTAGTCGATGCCGAACTCGGTGCCCTCGGGCACATCCAGCACCACCACGGCCGCGCCCTCGAAGAAGAGCTGCCGGGCCAGCTCGGGATCCAGCCGCGGGGCCGCCATGGCCGGGCCGCGCCGGGCGCTCCGAACGGCCCCAGCTGCCACCAGGCCCCGAGCGGCCTTGCCCGGATATCCGGGGCCGGCGGTTCCGGGCACGGCGGCGAGAGGAGGCTCAGCGCTGCCCGGCCCCGCCCGAGAGCGGGGAGGTGCCCGGGCGGGGCTCGCCGGGCTGCGCTGCCCGGGAGGGCTCTGCGGCGGTGCCCAGCGGACAGCGGGCGGTGCCCTCCGATCGACCCCTGCTCGGTCCATGTTCGGTCCCTGAGGTCCCCGCCCATCCCCGGCTCGGTCCCTGTCCCCGTCGCCCTGCCCATCCCCAGCTTCCAGTCCCCAGCCCGGCGCTGTTCCCCTTTGCCTCTCCTTGGCTGGCAGCTGCTGTCCGCCTACCCATTGTTTCCAAAGCCGGTCCCCAGTCCCCCCAGATGGCTGCCATTCCCCTGTTCCCCCCGTGCTCCCAGCCCCGCAGCGGGACAGACGGACAAGAGCCCTGCCTGGGACTGATGGACCGAGAGCACCCCCGGGACAGACACACGGGAACCCTCACTGTGACACACAGACCCCAAAGGAGGACGGACCCTGTCCTAGCACCACGTCCTCCCTCCCAGGACAACAGACAGAGTCGGGGTCCCCAGAGAGGGGCAGTTCCCATCATCTCCCTGCATCCTCAGCATTCTCACAACCACCTTCGCTGCCCCACAGTGTGTCCAAGGCTCAGCACTTGCCACGGCTCCACCAGCCGCAATTCCCGACCTGGCAGCATCTTCATCTGCCCTTGGTGGGGTGAGATCCCACCTGCAGAACTGCATCCAGCTCTCGGATCTGCAGCACTGGAGGGACGTGGAGATGTTGGAGTGAGTCCAGAGGGGGCCATGGAGATACTCCCAGGGCTGGAGCCCCTCTGCTCTGGAGCCCGGCCGGGAGAGCTGGGGGGGTTCATCTGGAGAAGGCTCCAGGGAGACCTCAGAGCCCCTTCCAGTGCCTAAAGGGGCTCCAGGAGAGCTGGAGAGGGACTTGGGACAAGGGATGGAGGGACAGGACACAGGGAAGGGCTTTCCATTGCCAGGGGGCAGGGTTGGATGGGATATTGGGTGGGAATGGTGCCCGGTGAGGGTGCTGAGGCCCTGGCACAGGGTGCCCAGAGAAGCTGCGGCTGCCCTTGGATCCCTGGAAATGTCCAAGGCCAGGCTGGATGGGGCTTGGAGCAACCTGGGCTAGTGGAAGGTGTTCCTGCCCTGTTCCTCCATGGCAGGGAGTGGAACAGGATGAGCTTTATACTCCCTTCCAACCCAAACCATTCTGGGATTCCATGATTTCTATGATCTTCTCTTTAGACAAAGCCCTGTTTTTCCATGTGCAGTGTGCCCTGTTGCAAGGTTCCCCCTTCACTTCTCCATCCTCTCAGTAGGAAAGAGTCCACTGAGGCCCTCAGGCTGATTTAGCATCAAACACATTTATTTCACTTTTATTGAATACAAGAACAGTGAGCACACACGCATACACCACCGAGCACTGAAAAGGAGTATGACCAAAGGGGGAGAGGGAGAACAAGGGAAGAGAAAAAGAGAGTTAGTGAAGGAACAACAGAGCGTTGCAGTTGGTTGGTAAGGTGCTTCTCAAATAAAAATAAATATTATTATTATTATTATTATTGTTACTGTTATTATTACTCATGCAATCGCAGGCCAGGTTCAGAATGAATTTATGGGACTGGGTAAAAACAGGCACTCATGTCTCCCACCCCTTTCCACAGAAAGGCCCCTGGAAGAAAACAAGAAGTGGCCAGCTATCTGAAATGGAGCACGGTGATGGGCAGGCTGGGGCTGAACAGCAGAAAGCCACACCTTGCCAGGAGAACAAGCAGTGAGCTTTTTTCTTTCCTTTTTTTTTTCCCTCCTTTTTTTTAAAAAAAAAAGTTTTTGACACTGCCACCCAGGAACACGCTGCGGGAGCCAGGGGCTGCTCACTGCAAACGGAGCTCACGGCAGTCCAAGGGCACAGCGAGCCTAACTGTGTAAGGCCGCTCCTTCCCACGGGAACCTTCACTTCCCAGACTGTGCACAACGCCAAAAGCAAGTCTGGAGAGTCACAGTGGCCTCAGGTGGGCTGTGGAGGTGCCCAAGCCAGATGGGCTCCCCCGAGTCTGAATTGTGCCATGTACTGGTGAACGCCAGCACAGTGGGAAGACCCCGGCCCTCCACCACTCCTGGCAGTGCCACTGCTGGGCACGGCTGGCTTGGGTGCACTGGGAAAACAAACGAGAGAAAAGGAGCCTCTTTGCAACTGCCTTAACTGCTGTTAGGCTGGGGCTGTGCTCTCTGAAGGCGCGTAGCTGGAAGCTGAGGATGGGCACTGGCACTGCCAGGAGCCCCTGTGCTCTTTCCTTCCATGCCTGCAGGAGAAACCTCTCTGCCAGGAGAACAGACTCACCAGGGACGTGCTGGTGAGCAACCAGTGAGCAACTGCCAGGGAGCAGCTCCCTCCTGGGACAGCGAAGGTGGGAGCAGGGTCTGCCCATGGCATCCTCACGGCTCAGGCACTCCTGCCTGGGCATCCTGCAAGCCCCAGCAGGACCTGGCAGAATGTACCTGTTCCTGGGCACAGTCTGTGTGAGGGGTGGGAGACTAAAGGCAAAATGGTGCAGAATCATGGGCCCTTCTGTTTCTGCAGGAGCTAGAGACAAATCTGAGAAGGAAACCCATTTCTTTCCTTTCCTTTCTGGTTTTGGTTCCAAGCCTACCCGAACTGCCTGGTTCACAGTGTACAGGGCCCTGGGCTTGGCCCACGATCCCCTTCCAAAGGCAGCCCTGGAGGGAGCCTGTGGCTGAAGGCCGACCTGGGAGCAGCTCCACTGACACCTCCTGGGCTCTCCCATCCAGTCTGGGATGCTGGGGACACTCTGCAGGGATGGACACAGCATGATCCCTCCACTGCCCTTCCCTAGGCAGGTCGGGGGAGCACTGCCATGGCCCTGTCAGCGCTGTCCCCAGCCCTTTGCCATCACACCCCGGGTTGTGGGGGAGGTAGGGCACAAACAGCCCCTCTGCCTTCGACCCTACTACAAACTCAAGTAACTCCATTACTGGGATCCAGAAACAAAGCAAACCCACCCCACCCACCGGCGCGGCTCTGTGGGCTGCAGAGGAGCCACGAGCCCTGCGACTCCCACCTTGCTCCCAGCTGATCCCGTGGCTCTGGGGGGGCTGGGAGCCCATCCTGCCTATGGCTGTCGGAGCTGGAGCCTTCCGTGCCGCTCCAGCTGACCGCTGCCCCTCCAAACCTCACCACCACACACTGCAGATCAGCCGGCAGGACATTCCTGTCCCTCACCCTCTCCCCTCCCCCCTAACCAGCAGCAGCCGAAACCCTCCCCATTCCCTTCTTGCAGGACTTGGAGTCCCACGTGTGATCTAAGAGTCTCCAAATACACCAACCACAGTCAATCCAAGAGTTAATAATTTAAAAATGTCGGCATCGTCTGTACCAGCACTATTGAATTATTTCAGCATTGTTCCCTACCTCCCCCTCCGTTATACAGAATAATATACAGAACTGAAATGCACATCCATATGAAACCCCACAGGCTGCTCGTTAGAGATGAGAAACCATGTACATATCATTTGCTTTGTTTGAAATGAAACCCATTCCTAAATACCTTCAGAGAACAAGAGGTTGGACAAGTGCACAGAGAAGGAAGGGAAGGGGAAGAGTTAATAGAACCCCCAAAAAATGCAAAAAACCAGCATGGAATGAGGAGAAGGGCGAAATGACACTTGTGAATTGGAAAATAACTCTAAGGTCATAACTTGAATGTTTTTCTCTCTTCTTTCCAGAGGTGGGGAATGGTTTTGCTTCTGCTTGTGGTTTTTTACTTCAGTTTGCTTACTTGCTTTGTTGCAAAGCAGTTTTCCTTTCCATTCAGTGTGCAACAAATGAACTCATGATTGTGTGTCCTTTCATGTAACATGCAAGATGGTGGCTTATAGTATTGTTACTGAGATTACTGTTATTATTATGACTTTTTAAATCTGATTTGATCACCAATCCAGGAAATTCTTCAATTTATCTGCAGAGGCTTGGCTTTGTTTGTTGGTGGTGTTGTTTGCTATTCATTTCCAGCATATAGCAGCAGTGCAAGGATGCATTTTGTTTCCTGTTTATATATATATATATATATGTATGTATGTATATATATATATAATATATTTGCTATTCCTTTTTTAAAAATTTTTGTCTCTCGCCATGAACATTGCAGCCAGGATGTCTATGTCTTGCTGACAAATCCAGCATGAAGGCTCCTTCTCCCCTGTTCTCCAGGTTGGAATACAGATGTTGACTTCCAGGAACATGTCGGTCAAGATTCCTGTGCAAGGCAGATGGAAAGGACCAAGTCATGGAGTGCCAATCCATAGAGGCTCCTCTTTGGATGAGGGCACTGGATAGAAACTTTGCAAACACTTGGGGCCACAGTTTGGGTTCAATTAGCAGGAGCTCTGGTAATTAGCAGGAATTCAGGCACTGGCCTGGTGTTGGTGCATGAGGGACATACAGGGGAGTTGCTGCTCCCTCACTTTAAGCCATTCAACTAAAACTGGGTGGCTCCTATGGGACGCAGGAATGTCTGGGCTTGTCTGTACCGTGGGACAGGATGAGGCAGCTCCACAAGCCTCTCCTGACCTTCCCAGCTGCGTTGCTGGTCGCTTTTCCAGGCTTAAAAGCTGCCAATCAAAACCTTCATATGATAAAGAAACGGAAAATCCCAGTTCCAAGGAGCCTCTCCAAACACATCTGCAGCCTGGCTGCTGCCAGAGCCCCCAAAACTGTTCCCTCTCCTCTCCACCACTGTCCCCACTGCTCCCACACAGGGGTCTGGTGACTGTGCCAACCCAGAGGAGCTGCAGCTCCTGGCCAACAAGAGGGAATGGGGCCAAGTAGGGGGTTAAGGGTGGGGTAGGACTCCCCAAGCCCTAGAGAAGTGTCTGGGATTGTGACAGCTTTGGAGTGTCTGCAAGGAGGTGCAAACCTTGTGTGCTGCTGCCTACATCTGTGTGTGTATAAAAACCCGGGGATCCGAGTGGGACTGAAAAACCGTACGGTTTTTGTCAAGAAATTACCATTTTTGCCAACATTGGTCTGATACTTTGACTTTGCAGAACCTGTAGCGAAGTGCCTCAGCCCACCCACAAACTTGAGGTCCCCTCATTCCCTCCCCACCCCAGGGGGATGAGCAGGTCCTTTCCTTTTTACATCAAATGCCTCTGAGCCCTGTGCTGAGCAGGACAGCAGTGTGACATCCACAGCATTGCTTTTGGTGGCATGGTAGTGGCTTCCTAACCACAACCAGGTGGCCGTGCCCAGAGCCACCATGCCAACACCTGTGGCTGCTGAGGACAGAGACCGTGACCTGTTACACTCCCATTACCCAGCAGGTGTAAATCACACCTGGCAGCTTCTCCACCTACCTGAGGTTTCTTGTCCCTTTCCTCTGGAGAGGGCTCTGTTTCTCTGTACACCACAGCTTTGGTTACCAGCATGTCAGGGTGCTGGAGTTTTGCCTCTTTGATTGCTAAAGCCAGTGCCTGGAAAGCAGAAGGGTGAGAGAGAGCTTTTATCCTCCCTCTCCTGCAATCAGGTACCCTGACTGCAGCCAAAAAGCAGCTGAGTAGGATTCGAGGGAGCAGAGTGGGACTCCAGGAAGATAGGGATGCAGGGGTTCAGAGCTGAACCCACAGCAGCCTGGCAGAAGAGGCTGGAGCCCAGCATGGGAATTCAGCATGACTGGGAATTCATCCACGACTGGGAGCCCTCATGTGCTGCCTTTCTCTGCTGTTTTTCTGTACAGTTGTGCTACTGAAACCTGGGCAAAGGAAAACACTAGAAAAATCTACAGGAATTATCAAATTCATTATTATAATTCTAAAAATTATGTTAGAGCCTTTTAATTACTTTATCTCTTTATTTTTTTTTCTTAAGCAACAAATCCCAAAGGGTGAGGCCACAGGAAAATGACCCTGTGGCCCTAAAGACTTGTCAGTCTTTGTTTTTTCATCACAAAAGTGTGTCACTTTTTGTCCTCTGACACCAAGGCAGAGGCAAAACACCATCACCTGGAGAGACTCAACCTGTAGTGAGATTGTGCTGGAAGAGAGAGGTGACCTGGGTCACTTTGGAGTATTTCAACAGAGAAAGGGCACCTAGAAATGTGTTTATGACCATAAAAAAGTCATGCCATCACTGTGTTCTGCACTGGGATGTGACCTTTGCCACGGCTTCATGGTGGGAGATGGCGTGAGGGTCACTGCACCCATGGGGACCCACCCTGCTGGACAGGTTTGGGGCCTCGGCTGTCAGTTTTCGGACAAAAAGGGTAAACAGGTTCAGCCAGAAGCAGAAACATGCAGTGCTGCATCCAGGGACAGCCAGAACCATGCAAAGCCAGGGCATCCTGCTCGTACCTGGTCCTGGTCCACATCTTCATCTCCCGTGATAATGATGCGCTTCTCTATCCGGGTCTCAGAGAAACCCCCTTTCACAGTCTGCGTGAGGAGAAGGAAAGCTCTTACCCCTGTCCCAGCAGCCAGCTCCAGGCAGGGGGAACTCTGCCATGGGAGCAGGAACAGCACCAGCATCCCCTCAGGAACTGCCCTGTAATTCAGCAGAACTCCCACCGCCTCTGACCCAGAAAGAACTGAGACACAGCAGCCCACGGCGGGGAAGGAGAAGAGCTGGGGGCAGGTACCAAGCACCCTCCTGCTGCTCAGCTCCCTCACTGAGCTGCTGCTGTCTTTATAGAATCACAGAATCACTGAGGCTGGCAAAACTCTGTGAGATCACCGAGCCCAACTGTTCCTCCAGCACTGACCATGTCCCCAGGGTCCACAGCTATACATCTTTGAAATCCTTCAGGGATGGGACTCCACCACTGCCCTCGGCAGCCTGTGCCAGTGCCTGACCACCCCTTCTGTGAGGAAATTTTCCCGAATATCCAATCTAAACCTCCCCTGGTGCAACTTGACGCCATTTCCTCTCATCCTGTCCCCTGTTCCCTAGAAGAAGAGCATGTATTTAATCTGAGGATGCAATGGCCATGGGTGAGACCCTCTGCTGCAGCTTCATCTCCTTCACTTCCTACCCCATGCCTGCCCCTGGCTGGATGCACAGCCCTGGCTGTGCTTGCCTGCTGTGGTCACACCTGGCTGGATGGGACAGGCAGCGCACAGGGCACAGAGCGCTCTGTAGGATCACCATTCCCATGGGACAGCTTACGACTCTTGGCTTGTTGGAAGGAGAGCGGCCCTTTCTCCTGTACCAAGCACAATATAAATGCACCCATCTCCTAATTCCAGTGGCTCCCAGGAAGCCCTGGAGCTGCTCTCACCTTGGTAACATGGGTGGTGGTGGAAGTGGAGAGCGTTTCTGCAGTGGCGCTGAATATGCTGGTGAGCATCTCCTTCCCAGCGGAGCCGCCGGAGATCTGCGGGACATGGAGCAGTGGAGTCAGGGGGACATCGTGGGGGAGTCCCCAGCACCAGCTCCCAATGAGCCAGGACCTTCCCACTGGGATGCACCCAGTCAGCCAAGCACAGGAGGGGAGAGTGTGGCAAGGGAAAAAGGCGCTGAGCTGTGCTTCCAACTGCACCAAGGGTTTGAGGGGGACAGGGAAAGGTTTCCCCAGGTGTCCCAGGCCCACAGGAAAGGGCCTCTGCAGTGGACAGAGGGTCTCATGGCAGCTTTTGGCTCTTCCTTACCCACCCTCAGGGCCACTCTAGCACAGAGCTCTCAGGCTACCTCTGTCTCTGTCCATCCCACTGTGCATGCCAAGGGCTGGGAAGGCTGGGAAGGATGCACTGGTACCCCAGTCCCCGTGCCAGCTCTGCTCCCCCTGCAGCACAAAGGGATGAGCCTGGGGCAACACGCGGTGTTTGGCCAGGCTGGACCCATCAAAACAAGGGGATGGAGTAAGAAATCCCTTTCCAGAGGAAGAGCGGTGCTGGGCAGGATAGCTGGCAGCCATCACCTCCGCCCAGGTGGTGATGGGAGTCAGGAAACTTTGTGGGTGGCCTTGGGTGACCCCGCAGGACAACCAGGGTTAAATACATCTCAGCCCACTGTACCAGGGACTGGGGTATTTTTGGGAATTATGCTCCTCAGGCAGATGCTCAAGGTATGGATCTGGCATAGGAAAAAGCCCAGAGATCGGAGTCTCCTGACATCTTGCTCTCCAGCCTTCTGAGCATCCTTCTGCCCTTCCCAGTTCGAACACATCAGCCAGGTGCCAGTGCTGGGAACATGGCAAGGGGCTCAGTTGGGCCAATCCCACCCACTCCCAGCCCCACAAGGTTGCCTTCCCCAACTTGGCCTGGCTGGTGGCACCACGTCCCTCCTCACCGGTGACAGGGAGCGAAGGTCTGTGGTGGGAGCGGCCCCTTTGCCAGCCTTCATGCCATGATCCTGAAAGAAGAGCAGACAGGCACGTTGGCTCAGGTACATGGGGCAAATGTGGCAGGTGTCACCCTCCGAAGACACCCCTGGTGGGGCAGGGTCCCCCTGGCACAGCTGGCCCCAGTCACTCCCGCTGGAGCAGAGGGATCGAAGGGGACAGCGGCTCCCCTGCCCCTCAAGGGCCAGCCCCGCTTACTGAGGTCACCAGCGCTGTCTCTGTGGTGCCAGACTGGGCAGTGGTGGTGGCGTCCCTGCTGCCTGGGGTGTCCCTGCTGCCTGGGGTGCCTCCATCCACCTGCTGGGGCAAATGAAACCAGGTGAGCCTGGAGATGCCAGCTGGGAGTGGGTGACACTTGCAGGGGCAGTGTGGCCATACTGTGCTGCCAGAGGAAGCCAGGGAGGGCCATGAGGCCACAAACAGCTGGTGACTGTAACCCACTGCAGATGTTCCTGTGTGCCAGCACTGCCCAGTGGCATGGCAGGTGGGGCCAGGAACACTCAGACAATATCTCTAGGTGGGCTTTAGTTTGTGTTTTGGGGACTTCAGCAAGCCAAGGGTGAGCAGAGGCCCCCAACCACCCCACAAAGCCCCCACCCTCCCAGAGCTGCTGCCAGGGACAGGCTTTGGTGGGCTGAGGCTTTGGGGAGCCTCAGGGCTCGGCCTCTTTGGGGAGCAGGGCCATGGGAATGGAGCCACCATGTTACCTCGGCCGTGTCTGTGGTGCTGACCCGATGGGGAGTGGAGCCTTCTGCTTCAGGCTTCTTCACAGTCACAGCGTCCCCTTTTTGGGCTGAAGGCTGCAGGAGAAACAGTAGAGAGTCAGCAGAGCCAGGCCCTGGGGCATGATGCCAACAGCCCTGAGCGCTCTGTCTATGGCAGAGCGCTGGAAAGAGATGACCTTTAAGGTCCCTTCCAGCCTAGCCACTGATTCTGTGCTGCTTGTGCACCAGCCCCTGGCAGAGCATCCCTGCCCTGCTCCTACGCAGGTGCCACACACAGGATGTCCTGTGAGTGTCACACCGACCCCTGCCTGGGCAAACAGCAGGGCCGGGCTGCTGCCCTGGGTAAATGGGTACCAACCACAGTGCCCTGTGACCCACACACCTCAAATCAGGCCTGCTGCTCTGTCCCTGAGATTTTTTGATAGATTTATAGACACCATGGATAAGGACAAACTGTTCTTGAAAAGCTAAGCGAGACCCACCAAATCAGTTTCACCCATGTGCCACAGCCATTTTGTGATCTGTACCAGCTCCTGGAGGCTCTGGATACACCTGGGGTGTCAGAGCCTCGGGGGAACGGAAACAGGCTGCCAGTACTGCCCTGCTGTAGGAAACTGGAGCTGCCAAGGGCTCCGGCACAGGGGATGCTTCACCAGTGCTCAGTACTCCCAAGCCAACAGCCCCCTGTCCTCACTGGCCCTGGAGTGGATCCCCCACGGCCGCAGCACTGAACATGCCACATCAGGGTTTGCAGGCTGGCTCAGAGACAGCTCCCTCTAATTTTGCAGCTCTTTCCTGGCTTCAGGTCTGGACTAACCTCAGCAGCTCTGGCCAGCACTGGGGACTTACCTGCAGGGCTGGAGGCTGGCCTGGGCTAGCTGGGCCAGAGATGGCCCTGGCCCAGCATAGAAACAAGGCCACATGGAGCTGGGGCTGGTTCTGCTGTTCCATCCCCGTGCGTGCACTCAGCCCCACACACATGCACATGCAGTTTTGTTAGCCCTGCTATGATCCCTCCAAGCACAGAGTGGCCCCCCATGAGCTACAGGGCGGCTCCACGAGGCCAATCCCTCCCAGCCCTGGCATGACCAGAGAGGTTAGTGGGCAGCATACGGCTTTGCACTACACAGACTGGTCACTGAATTCATGCAGGACACGAGGACAGCTCCGATGGTTAGCGCCACGTGCCCTCCCTGTGGTGCACATGCTGCTGTGGGCTGAGGGCGGGGCAGCCAAATGCAGGGACCGAGGGGTGACAGCGACGTCTCCTGGTTAGCAGATGCACGAAGCACACGACAGAGCCATGCAACACAGACACAGCGTGCACCGGGCAGGAACGGGGGGTTGGCAGCCAGCATGCTCCTTCAAACCAGCCGGGAGCGCATGCCCGCCAGGCAACGCCAGGCACAAGGGGCACGGAGGCATGATGGCACTGGGCCAGTCCCGGTGAATGGCGTCCCTGTGTACCTCTGCCTGGGAGACATCTGGGCTAGGCTGGGAGACCTTATCCCTGCTTTTGACATCCTCTTCCAGTCCGGGAACTACTTTATCAGTGTGCTGGAAGGAAACCAGGCCTTTGTCTTCTGTTTCGCTCTTGTCCTTGTCCAGCTCGGGCAGGCTCCGGGAGATGTCCTCAAAGGCTGTGCCGTGGAAGTCCCCGATGACGGTGAAGTCCACCTCCGCTTCCAGGCTGGAGGTTGAGCTGACCGTGATGCTGGAGCACTTGCGCTCGATGGCCAGGTGGTTGTCCTTCAGAAAGACTGAGTCCTTCTCCTGGTCGGGCTCCTCGTCGCCGGTGTCACTCTCAGGGGCCCTGTGCCGGGGCGGTTTCACCCTCTCCTCGGGGCCCTCCCTCACTCCTGCTCTCTGAAGGAGACACAATCGTGGAGAGACGGGGCCTGTGAGCACCGCAGGGCTGCGCCAGCAGGGACACAGTGAGAGGAGGAGGAGATGGAGGAGGAGATGGAGGAGGAGGAGGAGGAGGAAGGCTGCAGCAAACATCACAGAGTAGAGTCAAACACATCTCAAGCATGGAGACCGAAACCTTTCTGACAGCAGCGGTTTTGCTGGGGGAGAGAAGGCGACGCAATTGGATTATGCCAAAAGTTTATTGGCAATGAATCATCTCAAAAAGGCTCGGTCAGACAAAAAAAAGCTCGGCCAGCTTGGAGGCACTTCAGTGCACTGGTGGAAGCAGATGGATGCAAAACAATGGGTCTGATAGGAGACATTCAGAAAGAGCTCAGACGAAGGGCTATCGGATGTCAGTGACTCAAAAAAACAAACAAGGGAAAGAAAGAGAGAAGAGTTTGAAAGGAAAGGGCCCATCAGCCAGGCACGGTGAGGGAGAAGCAAAGGAAGGTGCCAATTCCACTGAGCATCCTGTGGAGCATCACCCCGGGGGGAGGTCCAGCCCAACAGCTGCCCCGGGGTGAGTCTGCCCCACTGACACCACCTGCCCCTCCAGACGCCTCAGGTGAGTCTCAGGGTGACCTGGTCAGTGTAATTGACAGCACAGCCAGAGCCAAGGGATGACCTCCGTCCATCCACTCTTCTCCAGACAAGGACATACCTCTCAACTCTGCCATTGGAGGGGACGTGTCTCATTGCCACGCTTTGCCATGAAGCCATATGAAATCTAGACCCAGTTGTCCCTTAGGAACAGCTCTAAGCCCACCGATGCCAGAGGAAACTCCACCTCCTGGCCTCTGCTCCGAGCGTTTGCAGGCAGAGCCGTCCCCCCGCGGGCCGGGCTGTGCCGGCACACCCCTCCCTCGGCACTGTGGGAGGTTGAGAGGTATGGGGGAATCGCAGGGTGTCCAGCAGCCCTGGAGGAACACGCCTGCAGACACGTGTTGGGAGTGTTTGTCTGACCCATACATACAGAGCCCTGCAAGGGGAGCGGAGGGGCAGCACAGCCCTGGCCGCGGGGCGAGCGCTCACACTGCCGGGAGAAGCACTTAGCAAAACAGCACTGAGACCTGCGAGACCACTGGAACAGCAGCCCTTACATTTTCTTCTTTCAGGCTGGATTTTACTGATGGATCACATAAATCCTTTTCTTCCCCACTTGGTTCCTGAGATTTGCTCTGGATTAGAGAAGAGAGTTAGTCGGAAGGAAATGAACTCTGCAGGAGCTGCTGTAGCGCTCACAAGAGCGAGGGAAGCTACTCAATCACCCAGCCACCAGCTTGCTGAAGGCAGGCAGGGTGGGAGCTAAGCAAGAAGGGGTACCAACCAACGTAGGAAATGCAGGGGTGAAGCTGGAAGCGTGGGCACGCCGCTGCCGGGGCTGCGTGTCCGTGACGGTCCCAGCTCCTCCAGCCACCCCCCAGCGCCCTCTCCTGCTCCCGGCCATGGAGCTCGGGTGCCCCTCCTGGGTTCAGCGAGCGGCATTCTCCAGGGAGCCAAAATGTTGGGGGGGCGCAAAACAAAAGCTGATGAACTGACTGGGCAGCAGCTGCGCATGCAGCCAGTGAAGCCTGACCACACACACAGACAGGACAGGGATGCAAAGCGCCTGCTGCCAGTCAATGGATGTGTGAGGAGCCACTGGACACGGGCAGAGCCACAGAACATGCGCACGAACGTCCCGTCCAGACGGTTCAGTGGAGTTACCACGGCCTCGGCCAGGGTGAGCTCGCAGCCAGAATCGGGCGAGGCCAGGTCGGCACTGTCTTCTTCGTGCTCGGGGTCAACAGAGACATTTTCCTTCAGGGAACAAGGCTGGGAGGTGTCTCCTGAACCAGCCCCTTGCCTAAGGGCCAAGGAGCCCACACTGGACGCAGGTCCTGCTGCAGGGGGTGAGGCGAGACCGGTGCTCAGAGGCACATCCTGTGTCAGATTTGTCTTCCCCATGGCTGTCACCCATGTCTCAGCTTCAGGCACACGCTCCTGTCCCTCCTGGGCTGCCCTTCGCTCCACTTCACTTTGCTCAAACATCTTGATCTTGGAGGCCACGGAGGTTTCCCTGTAGCTCTCGCTGGCCTGCTGGTTTCCTGGGGCCGTGGTGGCGTCCCCGTGCTCCTGGGACACAGCTCCTGCCAGCCCAGCCATGCACACCGACACCCCAGGCTCTGCTGGATATGTCCCACCACTTGGTTGCCCTGCCCCGCCTTCATTCGCCAGGGCAGAGAGCTGGGATGCCTCGCTTCCTTGGCACAGTCCTGCTGCAGGGGACTGGAAGTGTGGGACATCAGCAGCTACTCTGGGAGGAGACTCATCCTGCAGTGGCTGCCCCGGAGCCAGGTCACTGTCCCTGGTGCTTTCTCCGACTGTCCGGCTCCCACCCTGCAGATCTTGTCCCACATTATAGTCCGAGTCCCGGTGTGGCTCTTGTGATTTGGGATCTGCAGTGTGAAGAGGCCCTCCAGCCATGGGGCCCTCTTGGGGCAGGTCTCTCTGGATGGTCTCAGTCTGCTGTTCTGCTGCTTCTGCTTTGGGGGGCAGCCCAGCTGTGCCAAGGCTTTTGTCATGGGACAGTTCTTCCATCCCAGAGCCTTCATCCTTGGTCGGCTTCCCTGACTGTGGGCCCTGGAAGAGCTCTTTGCTTATGGGCTTCTCCTCCTGCGGTGGCTTTTCAGGGGCAGGGACATTGCTCTGTGCTGTGTCCATGTCCTGGGCCACCTCCCTGGTGGCCACGTCTCTGACCTGGATCAGCTCTGCTGCAGTGTCTGTGTTTTGGAGTGGTTCTCCTGTAACAGGACTTGTCCCCTCGTGGGGTTTCCCTGAGGCATTTTGGTATTGTTCTTCATCTTCAGGATCACTGCCCCTGGGTAGTGCCACCTCTGTGGAGGGGCTCACACACTTGGGCATGGCCACCCCTCTGGCAGGGCTGGTGCCCAGGGACAGGTCTGTGCCCTGAGGCTCGGTGCCTGGAGGTGGCTCTGCAGGGACAGGGCTGGGTTTCTGGGGGAGGGGTGGAGGGACAGGAGCACTGGGTTTGTCCTCCTCCAGCCCTGCGGTGTGAGTGTGGCCCTGCCGAGACCCAGCTGATGATGGAGGCCACTTGGGCTCTATCTCTTCCATCTGAAGAACCACTCTGACATTTTCCTCCCTGTCACTGTCTGCTCCAACCCTTCCTGAGAGCCCCTCCAGTGCTGCACAGATGTCTGGGGACTGTGCTGGGCTCCCTCTGTGCTTCTCAGCCCCGGGGCCATCCCCTGCCAGGCCACATGGCTTCAAGCCTCCCACTGGTCTCTGCAGCTCCATCTCCTCTGGTCCCACCTTCTGGGAACACGGCAGGGCTTCACTTCCCGTGGGTGTTCCCCCAGGCACCTCAGCACCAGGTGCTTTCTCTGGCTGCAGGGACAGCTCTTCCCACCCTGAGAGGGGACATCCTTCCAGGCTGGTTTCATCACAGCCCATCCCAGGTGGCTCTGGTGCTCCGGTGGGTTTTCCAGACACTGTCCTGTGTTGGTGACTTGCTGAGGAGAGGGCTTGGAACCCTTCTGCCACGGGTGCCACATGCCCGGATCCCTCCCTGGATGTGTTTACTGGGTCTTCTGGTCTCTCCTCCAAGCCAAGCCACCCACCAGTGTCCAAGACCAGGTGTGTTTTACTGTCCTTCTCCTCCCCCTCTGGATCTCCTAAGTAGATGATTCTCTGGGTTGCAGAAGTCTCTGAGTTGTCGTCACCAGCCTTCACTTTAATTTTCAGGAGCTCTGGGGCTGTGGCTGGCACTCTGGCCTCCTGCTTCCTGAAGGCTGCAAAAGCACATTCCTTGGAGAGCACCTCACCTTCTCCCTGGGGAGGCTCTGGCTCCAAAATCTTGGTCCTTTGCCTCTCTTCAGGCTGCTGACAGGGCTTGGGGAGCCCTGGCTCCCTGATGGCTGTGCCTTTGCCCGGCTCCTGGGGCTCCTCCCCTGCACTCTCAGCGGGCGGATGTGCTGCCCCTGGGCTGGGCTCCCCCCTGCTTTCCTTCTCATAGAGCTCATCCTCCCACACAGACTCAAAATCCTCGGGACTAGCAATCATTTTGGCTCTCTTCCTCGTATCCAAGGCTGCAGCTGCTGGCTCTTCCTGGCCTGCCACGTCCTTGGCTTTCCCTACCGTCACCTTCACTTTCGTCAGGCTCCCACTTGTGTTCCCCTCCGAGGTCCCTGCATGTGCTTCTTCCGTCTTGGCTCTCAGAGTTTTCCTCAGAGCTACAGCTTCCAGCCTAGGGGCTTCTCTCTCTATAAATACCCAGTGCTCCGAGCCCTGTATTGCAATTGGAGCAAGAAGAGTTAAACGCATCAGACACCCCGGCCCCGACTGCTGCTGGCACGAGTGGCCCAGCTGGTCTGCCTGGCACAGGGCTGGCTACATCATCATCATCATCATCATTGTCATTATTATTATTACTATTATTACTATTGTTATTATCAAGGCCAGAGTTGGGGCTCTATACAAAGAGCCTGGCAACTCATTGATGGAGAGAGGGACTGGAAATAAGGGGCTGATGCCACACTGGGGACTGAGCCAGTGTCCTCTCCGGGGACAGTGCTTTGCTCTGGGTGGTGCCTCCCTGACACACCTGCAATGCCTGGAGCTTTGTTGGCGGCATAGAGTGGGAGTGAAGCTCCCAGCAGACACATTAACCCCACCAGGGTCTCTCCGGAGGCAGGTGAACACAGCTGGCTGTCCCCTTGTTTTCAGCTGGCTCTGGCAATTCCCAGGGGTGAGATTTCATTGGAAGCAAGGCCCTGGGCTTTGGGTAGCTTCACTCTCAGCTTCATCCATGTGCCCTAAGAATTTGTCAGACTGCCAAAAGCACAAGAAGGGAAAGAAACCACCTGAAGCCATCAGCAAGGCCCTGTCCCTTTCCTACCAGATGCTGCAGCTCAGATTCCCCCAAAGGCCATCCCTCAGCTCATCAGGGACATCTCTTCAGAACCCAGCCACGCTGAAACCAAGTGTTCAGAAACTGTCACCCACGAAAGGTTCCCTGTGAAGGGTAAAAGACCATGGGCTCAGCAGCAGGACCAAGCAAAGGCCATGGAGCATCCTGCAGCACGGACACAGAGGGAACATCACTGTGCTGCTGACAGGGGACGCCAGGTCACTGCTGCCAGGGACACCTTGTCCATCCACGTGCTCGTCCTGCACGTCAGCTAAAGGCCTCATGAGTGCCGAGAACAAAGCACTGCTAAAATCCAGTCACTTTTGGAACAGCAGGTAGGAAATAACTCACGGGAAGAGAGTGGCAGGAGAACATTTGCACCATGAGGCAGCTCAGCCACTCCTGGCAGCACATGTGGAGGGCAGTTCTGGGGCTCCTCGTAGGGCTGGCACTGCCCATGGCACAGCCTGCCTGGGCACAGCCTGCAGCAGGGGCAACGATGGCCCTCAAGGGCACCAGGGAGGGGGCTGCCTGTCCGCTCCCCGCTCCAACCAGAACAGTGATCCATGGAAAAGTGAGCCTTGCCCCATGCAGGGGGTAAGCTGAAACATTTGGAGCAGTTGCACCCAAAATGCTAACCTAGTGACTGATACTGGAGAAGGGGAAATGCGGGGCAGGGGCAAGCAGAGCCAGAAGGAGGGAAGATAATATTAGAGGAGAGAAAGAAAGGAGGAAAACCAGTTACTACTGGAAGAGCTCCCACAAGGAAATCAGAAATCAGTGAAAGCCCCCAACAGAAAAGTGCCATTCCCAGCTGCTGCCTTCTCTGCCAGGTGCCAAAGGAAGCAGAGCTCCCTTGGCACAGTGCCGCAGGCCCTGCCCCTGCCCCCACCCGAGCCCCTTGCCTGCCCCTTGCCCCACGCTCTGCCAAGGTTCCTTCTGCCCCCAAAACCCCCCAGGAGCCTGCATGGGAGCACTGGGGGCTGCACTGGGGTACAGCGCGTGGGCCATCAAGAGAACACCCCACCCCTGAGGGCAGGGAGGTACCAGCTCCTCGCAGCACCAGGACATCCATAGGGATGGGCAGCAAGGGCACCCTCCTCCTCTGGCGCCAGAGGGATCCTTGGCAGGGACTCTGCCCTGGCCAGGCAGCCGCACTGAGCAGCAGGGTCTGCAGGAGACCTGACCCCCAGCTCCCTCCAGCACGAGCCTCTCCCATAGCCCCTTACCCTGCACCAGCTGCTCTCCAGCTCCCTCCCTCCACACCTGCCTCCAACGCAGCTTTTGTTCCTTCCCAGTCCATGGAGATGGGAACAGAGCCCATCAGTGCCTGCCAGGAGCAGCGGGCTGCATCGTGGTCGTTCCCAGCTGGGTTTGACCCGTGACGGCAGCATTACCCCTCACTGGGAGGCTCGATGGGCTGCTGGGCAGCCCAGGCTGGTGTCTGGCATTCCCTCAGCACTCCCTCCTTCCGTTCAGCAGCCATGCTCAGTCAGGACACTGCTCACTTTCCTGAGGGTGCAGCAGCTTCTTTCCTGCTCCTGCCGTGCTCTCCCACTGCTGAACCCATCCTCAGCCAGGACAAAGATGGACAGGTTGTGGGCACATGTACAAATGTCCTCAGCAAAGCCCTTTCATCCCTCTTCTCTGGCTGCAAACCAGAGTCATTCAGAGGAGACCTTCCCTGGGCAAAGGGGATGAGTTTCTTCAGGCTCCTCCTCTGAGCTAAGGCTCAAGATAAATGTTGTAGATCAAGAAGTGTGAACCCTGGGACATGTTCGTCCACGACAGGACCTCTTCACCAGTCCGGAAAACCCCAAAGCTTCAGATTTATTTCCAAACCAGCTTCTTCCTTCTCCTGAGACTCTTGAGATGAGCACAGCCCAGCTCAAGGGACATCCAGCTCCTCCTTGGTGTGATGTGAACTCTGCTCTGGAGGGCTCAGTGCCAGCTCTGGCCACAGCTCAGGGCAGCCCTTGTGTCTCTAGAGGCTGGGGGCTCTGGGGGATGCTTGGAGCAAATCTCTGGATGCTGGGGCACATCCCCCAGGGAAGCAGGGGACTTGTGAGCTTTGGAGGTCAGTGGGCTGGAGGATGGAGCCACGGCAAAGCTGCCTCTGAAGGGATGATGCTGGGAAGGGTCTGTCCAGAGACCAGCCTTGACCTCCCAAGGGATAAGTGACTTTCACATTTCCCCGCCCTCCCTCCCTCCCTACACATCTGCTCTAGGGACAGGAGCAACTGGGAAGGCCACTCCCAGTGTGGCCTAGGCAGCACGAGAGATAGAGAAGAAAGAGGTGACAGCAGGGAGCAGAGACAGCCTCTGCTCCTTCCAACAGGGGCCACAATCTTGGAGAGCCCCGGGCACATGGGAGGCTTCTCCCCTGGGCATCCTTCAGTGCTGCCCCTCTCTGCTCTGAGGGAGACCCAGCTCACCTGAGAGGAAAGCATGAGCCTCAAGCAAGGATAATGAGATGTTGGGAAAAAACAGGGAGCTGGAGAGGCTCCTGGCACTGCCCAGTCCAGCGTTTCTGTCCTCCAGCAGGAGTGGGGACAGAGGGATGGAAGTGACTGGAGTGACAGACCACCCAACCTCAGTGGGCCTGAAGCCCATGGGCACCAGGGGACCTTGTGGCAGTGATGAGAGCTCCAGGCTCTGCAGATGTGCCGTCCTTGTGCCATCATCCTCTTGGGGCCATGAATCTCTCATGGAGACCATGGGCTCTGGCCTGTGGGGATATGTGGGCACATGTCAGGGCTGAGTCTCAGTCACAGATGCCTGGAGAGAAACCACTGGTGAGGCCACCTTAGCACCTGCACCCGAGCTCAGGTCGAGCGTGCTGAGGGCAAGACTGACTCAAGACGTGTGTGCACCTCACATCTGCTGTTTCTGTCCTCCAGCTCTGAAATACTGGAATGTGGAGGGTGCCAACATGGACCAGGAGATGCTGCTGCTCTGTTGAAGGTGCCATATCCTTGCTGAAGCCCAGGCTGTGCCCAAGCCCTCCCTGACACCTATCCTGCCTCCTGGGGACTGCTTCAGCCAGCCCAGTTTCAGGCTCCTGCCCATGCTAGTGACTTCTGCATAGACTAAGCGACATCCACATGGAGAAAGAGTGTGCCCAGCCTGTCCCCCACCCCTCTGCCCCTGCCCCTCCCTGAGGTGCTCAGGCAGGACAAGTGTCCCAGCACCGTGTGTCCCTGGGGCCAACCACGCCAGAACCAAGGCTCAAACCCCCAGCCTGCTTCTACTCAGTGAAGGCACCACTCTTGGCTGTCCCCTTCCCTGAGCTAAACCCACACACAGGGAGTGCTGAGAGCTCACACTGATGGAGCATGACCCGGCTGTGCACAGGCATGGGTCCAAGGATGCTTCCAAGGATGCCCTTTGTCAGGGTGCCTGGGCCTAGGGAAGTCCAGCTGCAGCCAGGACAGCCTGAGGCTGCTGGAGCAGCCACCCAGGCGTCCAGGCCATTGGGTCACCCCTGCTTTGGGACCCTCAGCCCTCGGCTCCAGCACAGCCCCACACCAGCACTGGGAGCTCTCTCCAGGACCACATCTCAGAGTCCAGCAGGAACAGCCAGGGGAGAGGTATCACCAACAGCCCTGTCCTGGGAGGGGTCCTGTCTGTCACCAGAAAGGGACCCACCCACGGGCTGCTCTGCTCAGAGGGCACGAGACCCCTCGGCAGGCTGGGGACCCCCACGGTGACAGCGAGGAGTGGGGGAGAAAGGGGATAGTGACAACCTCAGGAGAGGAGACAAGGCTTTTCTGCGTGAAAGACTCCATGCTTAGGGAAGCTCCATGCTCAGTTGCAAAATCGTCTAAGGTGTCCTCTTCCATCGTCTGTGCCAGCACGGAAACCCCAGCACCCGTGGGGAGAGAGAGAGGGAGACAGAGACAGAGACAGAGAGAGACAAAGAGAGAGAGAGAGAGAGAAAGGGAGAATTTGAGAAGGAATGAAGGAACAAAGGGTGGGTGGGTGGGTGGGTGGATGGATGAATGGATGGAAGGATGGATAGATAGATGGACAGAGGTCACAGTTGTGCCAGCTCTAGATGCTCCACTCACATCTCTGCACCTGATACATTCCATGGTAAAAGCAATGTGGGGGAAAGTCCCTCTTCCTCTTCCCAGCCAAGCGCTTTGCTGAGGGGCCACAGCCCCCCCTGCAGCCCCGATCTCTGGGCAGTGCTGGGGCCCAGCAAGAACATGGGCACGTCCGAATTCCCTGCGGAGCCGGTGCCCTCTCCATGGCAGGGGGCAGCCAGGGCAGAGCAGCCCCACACGTGGCACTCACCCTCCCGGAGCGATGTCCCCTCCTGCGGGCACAGCACTGGCTCAGAGCCCCACCGAGGGGACAGCAGGCAGGGACAGCGCATCCAGGCTGACAGTGGGGACACTCGTGTCACATGCTGCCTGCACCGAGGCCACCAGGGCCCCAGGCCACAGAGCCCAGCTGTGCCACATCCACACCCCTCCAGCACCAGAGGCTCTGTCCTGGCACCCCAATTCCAGCGCTCTCCTGTCGCCCCATGGTCCCAGAGCAAAGCCAGTGTGCAGAATGCCCAGGAGGGAGGATGTAGGTGTGGAATGCCAGCGTGGCACCACTCATCTTCCACCTCCTCCCACCACCCAGGTTCCACTGCTGAGAGCACCATAGGGCACCTCTGCACAGGGGCCTGGTCCTGCTCTGCCGGGGACAACCCTGGGCAAGAACTACACTGGCAGAGCCCCACAGGCTGCTCATGGGAAGGGTGAGCAAAACCCCATCCCACAGACCACCAGAGCCACAGCCCACCTCTCAGGTAGCCCCAAAACACCTCCAGACAAGGGCTGTTCAGTCCCCTGCAGTGCCCAGGGAGATCCCCCCAGCAGTGAAAATGCTGCCAAAACTTAGAGACAACACCCTGGTCCCCAGCACGTCACTCCCACTGTGCTCCCTCAGGGTAGAACAGGAGCTGAGCCCCCAAGCTGAGGGACTCCTCCCCAGCAGATCCTGATTCTCTCTGGAAGAGAAACAGCGGAACGAACCTCAGTGGCCTTTTCAGGGGTTCCCTTTGGTGTTTCATCCTCATGCTTGGGTGAGGAAGAGGCTGGTGAGGAAGGCAGCCTCCTGTCCCGGTCCCTGTGAACCAGTTTGCTGTTGGGCTCCTTCAGCGTCCGCTTCAGCTCATTGATGCTGGCCTGATGCTTCAGCAAAACATCCTCTGGCTTGTCTAAAAACTTGGGAAGGAGAGAGGAAGAGGTTGATGGTTAAAGCAGTAGCCAAGTCCAAAGGGATGAGCAAGGGCACTGGGAGGGTTGGTGTCACACTGGGCTGGAATTTAGGGTCTCAGGAGCCAAATGAGGAGAGTAATGGAGCACTATGGTCTGCAGGTCTCACTGTAGGAGAGGGAGCAGCTCTTTCACTGCAGACAGTAGCAGAAGAGTAGCACGGGGCTGAACGTGTGTGGGAGGTGAAGGGCACAGGATGGCCTGGTGGCATCTCCAGGGCTCTGTGTCCTCCTGGCTGGGGACAAGCTAAAGCTTCCTGGAGGGGAGAGTAGGCTCTCCCTTGGGATCAGCAAGGAATGGGGCCCTGCTGGAAACACCAGCAGCCTGTGGTGTTGTCTGGTGCCAGGCACAAAGGGAGCCCAGGCTCTGTCCCAGAAGGGCAGGTGAGCAGCACTTCCAGCAGAGCTCCTCCAGAGCAGGCTCTGACAAAGGGGTGGAGGTCCAGGGTGGGGCAGGGATGTCCAGCACAGATCCAGGCCTGGATCCCCCTGGACCAGCCCAGAGTGGGGTGGGTCTGATCTGCTGTGGAGAGAGGACAGCTCAGAGCGCTCAGGGGAGAGGGGTCAGGTGTCAGAGCATGGCTCGGTGAGGACACAGGTGCCAGGGTGGCCCCCTCGTCTCGCCGCAGAGGTGGGCAAACCGGCTCCCAGGAGAAACCTGGCTTCTGCCTCCAACCCAAACCCAAAGCTCTCCTGAGGTTCAAAAGGAGGCCCCTAAATACCTCTCCGGTACCTCCTCGGCAACAGAGCAGAGACCCGTGAGAGTCCCAGGAAAAGCCCCACCAAATTTTCCAGATGCTGAAGGCTCAGCACAACTCAGAAAAAGTCCCGCCCTGGCCGCACATGTCCGAGCTGAGGAGGGCTCAGGTGTGCCCACCTCTGGGCTGGGCGCAGCACATGCACATGCAGTGGGCAAGCGATGAGGCGGGCGGGGGTCAGGGCCAGTGCCCACCCCCCGGTGGGGCTGCACGGGGAGGCTGGGTGGTGCCAGCGTGGCCAACCCCATCCCCTGGCCGTGCCTGCTCCCATTGGCAGCTCCAGCTAGGATGTCTGCTCACAGAAGGGGATCGCCCAGGGAGTGGCCCTGGATTTGAGGCCAGGACGAATTATTCCTGATGGGGCCACCGCAGGCACAGTTTGTGCAAGGAGGGCTCAGCCTCCCTCTCTGCTCAGCCCCTCTCAGGGTGGGCAGGTGTCAGTGACTGGTGTCAGTGCTGGTCCCCCCAGGCAGCTCAGAGGCTCTTGGCCCCGTGGGGGTGGGATGGCAGCAACAGCGTTTGGGGAGCCCCAGCCCAGCTCTCGGGGGGCTGCAGGAGAGCTGGGCGGGGGGGGATGAGGCAGTTTGGGTCAGGCAGGAGCAGAGCGTGGGTCGGGTGCCAGCAGGAGGATAGGACCAGCTCCACAGGAGAGGAGACACAAGGTGAGGACATGGCGGGGTCAGGAACATGAGCAGAAGCCAGGTCATCCCAATGGGCCAGGGGCTCTCCCGCCCTTGGGAGGGCTCTTGCTCACAGGCACAGTCAGGACCACCTTACTTAGTGGGATAGAAGATGCCACAGCTGATCTCCAGCTGTCTGTTCCTCGGGCTCCTCCAGCACCCAACCCCCGGCCCGGTGCATCTTGTATTCCAGTAAATAGAGTGACACACGGACTTGTTTTGGGAAGGATGGACAGTATGATGCACCAATGAGGACTAAGATACTCCAGAGAGAGAATACCTCCTGCTTGTGCCTGGGGGTTGTTTCGTGCTCCGGCTGGCAGCAAAGAGAGGGTTAAAAGTAACCAGCAGGGTCAGTTGAGGGCACTTGTCACAAACACCACAGTTAAGTTGATGGGCTGGTAAGGACCCACCCTCCCGTCCCAGCGTGGGGCTGAAATGGGGTGGGACAGCCCAGGGACCAGGGCAGGAGGGGGTGGGCTGTGCCCAGGCAGTGGTGGGCACTGATGTGCTCAGCCTGTCCCCATCCCCATCCCTGTGCTGCTCCCAGGTCCAGCCTTGCCTGGGGATGAGCCTTGAAACCACCTGGAGGGCTCTGGAGAATCCAAGTTAAGCTGAACCCCTGTGACAGCTCCACTTCCACTGGTGGGGCCAAGAGCCACATCCCAAAGGTCCCACCAGCCTGGGGCACAGCTGACAGCGACAGGGCTGCAGGGACGCTGCCCCGAGGTGACCCTTCCTGCCTGCAGCCCAGCCCTGCTGCCTGTGCCCAGGCCCTGCCTACCCCTCCACCCCCACCCCCCTCTGCCCACCTCGGCTGTACCTTCAGCTCCTTGATCTTCGTTGGGGTGGTCACCTCCTCATCCTCCGTCTCAGAGCGTCTCCTGCTGCCAAACTCACCGTCCTCATCCTGCTTCTCACCCTCGGGCCCGGCGTCATGGTTCTCACTGACGGAGGCTGGGCGCGAGAATTCTGCCCACAGGGGAGAGCCAGGTCACCCCAGCTCTGCCCCCGCTCCTGCCCCAGCCCCCCAGCCCCTGCTAGCTCTGACAGCCGGGTCACCCCAGCTCTGCCCCCGCTCCTGCCCCAGCCCCCCAGCCCCTGCCAGTTCACACCTGGGGCAGATGGTCCCAGGGGTCCCAGGGCACAGGGGAGGGGGTGATGTGTCCCTGAGCTGCCTGACCCCAGCCCTGCCATGTCCCCCTGTTCATGCAGTTTGAGCTACCCGTTGGGGTGGGGACAGCCCCTGCGCCATGGGGACGGGGCTGGGGACAGCCTCCAGAAGGAAGCCTGATGCTGCTGTGACCCTGCCCGGCGAGGCCAGGCAGCTTCCCCTCGCTCCTGCCAGTGGAGCAGTGCTCCTCCTTGTCCCCAGCCGGGCCGTACCTCCGTCCAGGCTGCGGGACATGGTGTAGCGTTTGCTGGAGGAGCGCTCGAAGAAGGGCGCGGGGCGGTCGATGAGGGCGCTGGCCTGGCGCGTCTGCGCCTGCGTGCGCCCGCTGTACCGAAACTTGGAGCCCATCACCAGGAAGCCCTTGGGAGGTGGCTCTGGGGACACCAGCCTAGGGGTCACAGGGGTGGGAGAGTGTCAGCGAACCCCAGTCAGGTCCCCCGTCACTGCCCCCCATGTGCACCCACTGCAGCAGAAGCAGCAGCATGTCTGCCTCCAGAAAAGGAGGCCTGGAGAAGGTCTGGAGAAGGTTCCTCACCTGAAGAAGGTGTGATGCTCTATGCAGACCTTCCAGAGCCTCTTGGCTGAGCGGTGGTTGGGCAGCTTGAAGCCAATGGTGCTCTCAAACTGTTCGTACTTGGGGGAGACAGAGACAGGCTGTTACAGGCACATCCTGCCCTGGAGGACATGGCAGGACAACACCTTGCCAAGGCCCTCAGGTTCCCCTGGCAGGAGCCATGACCATGCAAAAGACACCCAATAATCTTCAAATCTGTGCCAAGATGATCCATGCCCAGCACCATGCCCAGCAGGGTGATGGGATACACCCCACACCTCTAGCCTAAGCACTTTCCTCAGCTGTAAATGGCTTTTCAGTGCAAGATAAATTCCCTCAAGAAACAAAAAGCTTTTACAGCTGTTTTGGTCTGAGGGCATGTCTCCCAGGTATGCTGTCCTTGCCCTCCAGCCTGCTGGAACACGTGGGTGGAAATGCATTTTCCCACCGTAAAAGAGTGAAAATAAAGTCTGAAAATGAATGAAAAACTTCTGGATTATTTTTTGTGAAGATGTGACAAAAATGGCCCTCAACCCCCATTCCTGGCCAAGCTCCCTACGCCAGCAGGGTCATGGTGTCTGTCAAGGATGGGATCCTGGGATCTCTCAGCTGCTAAAGTCATGAGAGCACGTGAAAGAAAATCCATACTGCAGGAGATGTGCTCTCTTGGCCACCATCGTCATAAATGTGGGATCCTTGGAGCAGAGGGCAGAGCCAGGTAAGGAAATCCTCACCATCAGCCCCAGTCCCTCAGGACAGGCAGCCAGAGGCTGTGCCAGCACCTGGCACCCACCTCCCCCGGACGGATCTTGATGTAGAAGTTGCTCCTCTTGTAGGAAATCTTGAGGATCTTGGGCCAGGCGAAACGGTTGATGCGCAGCCGGTCCCTGTAGATGAGGAGGCCGTTGGCACAGACGCCCAGCATGATGTCAATGCCCTCAGAGTCCTGGAGGAGGCAAGGGGACAGGAGGGGACAGCTCAGCAAGAGCCAGCCTGGCCAGCAGTGCCACATCCTTGCTGCAGAGTGCTACAGGGGCCTGGCTGGCAGAGGGAGCACTGAACCCCAGGCTGGTGGAGGTTGATCTCTGGAGCTTCTCTGGTGACACCCAGAGCTGTGCCAGAAGCCTTCCCTATGGGAGGAAGGTGGGCAGGAGCAGGCTGGGAAGGGGCAGCGCTCTGGCAGCCCCCAGCCCCGTACCTTGGCGTGGTGCAGGTCCACCCCGTACATAGAGAGCTTCTTGGCGTTCTCCAGGAAGTGGATCTCTGCTTCCCCAGGGGTCATTCCCCTGCAGGGAGAAAGAGAAGGGGACACATGGCCGGGTGCCCCATGGGCGTGGGGCAGCTGTCCTGTGCTGTCCCCTTCTGGGGCTCACCGGTAGGTCTTGTGCAGCTCCATGATGCGCTCCTCCAGCTCCCGCGTCTGGTTGGGGGCGAAGCGCAGCTCACTCACGTAGTTGCCCACGTGCTCCTCAGTGTCGTGGTCACCCAGCTCAGCCTGGACGGCGTAGGAGCCCAGCAGGGCATGGGTGACGAAGGAGCAGGGCAGGCGCCCCGTGATGATGTCAGCACGGAGCTGCAGGCACAGGTAGTATCTGCAGGAGGGGCAGATGGTCAGAGTGGGGCAGGGGAGCAGGCTGGGGTTCCCCAGGAGGGAATCTGGTGTCCCCCAGGGCAGGCTGGGGCTTCCTGGGAAAAAGTCTTTGAACTCCTGGAGTAGGCTGGGGCTCTCCAGGAAGGAGACTTGTGTACCCCACAGCAGTCTGGGGCTCCCTGGGAAGGAATCTGGTGCCCTCTGGAGCAGGCACTCCCTGGGAAGGAGGCCCATGGTCCTCACCTGGTGATATCCTCTGTGAGCTGGGCAGGATCTGGAGGGTAGAACTTCACAGTGAAGGCGAAGTTCCAGGGCCCACCTGGGGAGGGGAGAGAGCAGTTCAGGACAGCACCCACAGGGCTGTACACAGGGCACGGGAGTGTCCACTGAGGATCCCACTGCTCCCTCCGAGCCTTGCACAGGGCAGGGACAAGGGGGCTCCAGAGGCTGCCTGGGACACAGCCCTTGGGACTCCAATTCATGACTTGGTGAATCCTCCCCAAAAAGCTGGGGACAGCAAAGCATCACAGCTGCAGGAGCCACGAGCTCAGTGTCCCAGCAAAAGCCTCCTGAGTCCCAGAAGGTGACACCTTGGGCAACAGCTCTTCTGCCACCCCAGCAAGGCAACACCACGGCAAAGGCACCCCAGGACCTGTCCCAGTAAGGCCCCTCCACTCTCCCCCACCATCCCTCTCCCCCCTGCATGGGGCAGGTGGTGCCCAGAGCAGCACCAAGACTCAGCCAGCTCTCCAGTGGCACAGACGGGGTCCTTTGTCCCCCCACCTCTCACGAGTAAGAGAAGAGGTGGATAACAAACAGCTGAACAAGCAACAGTGTCCCTGTCCCGAGGCCAGCTGCCAGAGGTCCTCTCCAGGGCAGGTGGGGAGGTGACCTGCCACAGGACAGCCACACTGAGCCATCCAGGAGCCCCATGGGACACCCCAGGGCTGGGGAGGATGGACCCTTCCCAGGCACTTACTGCGGATCTGTTTCTTGATCTCCTTGGAGGGGTCCAGCCAGTTCTGCAACGAGGAGACAGCAGGTCAGGGGGGCGCCCACCTTGGAGGGGGTGGCTTCAGAGGGACCCCCCATGCTCACCTTCTGGCTGTCCGAATCACAGAAGGTGAGGCCGAAGTAGTCCTTCTCCAGGAGGTTGAGGTGCTCGCACACCATGTCAAAGAGAACCTGGCCTCGGGCGTGTTTCTGTTGGAAACATGGACAGGCTGATGGCAAGCTGGTCCCTTGGGCTCCTGGACATCCTCCAGGTGACCACCAAAACATGCTCTCACCCAGCATGGGCTTCACCACGTCCCAGCCCTGCAGCCCTGGGATCACTTGGGTGTTCCCACAGTGGTGCCAACGGGTGTCCTGGGGCTGCAGAGATGGGGCACAGCTCTGGGGACACCCAGGTGGCAGTGGTGGCTGGGTCCTCTAGCACAGCATGACAAACAAGAGCCACGAAGAGCCAGGACCATGTGCAGTGATGGAGAGCACCCTTGGTATCAGTGAATCCCAGAATGGTTTGGGCTGGAAGGGACCTTAAAGATTGTCCAGTTCCACCTCTCTGCCCATGGGCAGGGACACCTTCCACTAGACCAGGCTGCTCCAAGGCCCATCCAACCTGGCCTTGAACACTAGGGATGGGAATTGAATTCCCCTGAATTTCCCTTCATTACCGGTAGCACCAAGGCCCAGGCTTACTCATGGCCATGGAAGAACAACCCTTCTCAAGAGTGTATCTCCCCTATTTCCATCCTGGCAGCTCCCATCTCCTCTCTCCAAGGCATCTACTTACTGGAACACTTCCACCAGGTGCCTCCAGGATGGCAACCCAGGGCACCAAGCAGCACAGCCTGGGCTCCTGCTGCCTTCCAAAGCTTTTCCAGTAGCTGCCATCACCCTTCCTGGGTCTCCTCCCTCCTTCTGGCCTACGTTTGAAGGCAGGGGCTCACCCCTGGCATGTGCTGGGGTGTCACACTGAACAGTTTGACTCCCCTGTTGGATTTTTACTGAATTAAGGTTTAATTAAAGCACATGGAGAAGGCACAGCTATTTCAACAGGGTCTGCCAGAAAGAAAGAAGAAATGCAGCACCAGCATTCCTACCCTAGACCCTCTCCCCTGTGTTCCAAGTGGCTTTTTTAAAGAGCAGTTGACCAGATCCTTGGGTGACATGGTGAGGGGCATTGCTCTGCTCTGCTCTGCCTGCACCTGTGACCTGAGATTCTCCTGCCATCCCAGTTTGGTCGGCCAGCACTGCGGGGAAAGCCAGGGGAAGGATGACTCTGACAGGGACTGTGAGCCCCTGGGATGCTCCGCTCCTTTCCTTCTTCAGGAAGATTTTCATCCTGGTGCCAACCCATCTTTCCATAGCTTTGTGACCAATTTTACTGCTAAAGTGACAGCCAGGGCTTCTGGAGCACAGGGACCAAAGGCCCTACTCCCATGCCATGGGCAGGGGCCAGACCCCCTAGCCAGCCTTGGGGTGCTCCCTGCTTCCACCCTCCCTCTGTTCATCAATCCCAGGCAGCTGAGCCCAGGGGCAGGCAGCACCCACACACAGATCTGCTCCGTGCCTCCAGCAAACACCCATGTGCCATCAGCCAGAGCCAGGGCAAAGGCCTCTCTGGCAGTGGCTCTCAGATCCTTGAGGTTCAGGCTCCTGAACAACCTCAGCTTTTCATTTCTAAGCAAAATTGTCAGTCCTTAAAAACGTCCCTCCCTCCCTCCTTGCTCGTGGTGTGGGTTGGAGCAGTGCTGCCTTCCCTGAGGACAGGAGAACAGCAGCAAGTGCTGGAGATGGGAGCAGGGCCTCCTGGGATGTCCTTCTGCTCCCTGCTGCCTTGTTCCCCTGGCAGGGCCACCAGAACCTTCCAGAAACACCAGCCCAAACTCCTGAGTGAATCCTGGGTGTCCCCCACCTGTCCTAGAAGGGAGAGGTGCCCATGATGATGGTGGCTGAAACAGCCCTGCAGCACCTCTAGTGCTCAGGTGGCCACTGCCAGGTATGTGTCCCCTCTGTCCCATCCTGCAGCCACTGTCAGGTGCCTGAACTGCCAGGCAGAGCTCTATCCCTAGCCATTAAGCTTCTGACTTAGACACTGTTTTCTCTTGTGAATACCTGCCAAATTTTGTTTCACTGGGCTGAAATTCCCTGCAAGGGTCTTTCTTTCCAGATTTTTAACTAATTTTGAAATTTCAGCTTAAATGGCTACTTCCATGGGTGTTTTTCCCTAGGACAGAGGGACCACAAAGCTGTCCTAGGAAGAGTCCTATCCTTGAGGACTCTCTAGACTGGGCAGGGTCCCAGGAGTGTCCCCTCCTTGGTGTCAGCACAGGCTCCCAAAGCTGGGACTCACCTCCACCTCGCACTCATACTCGGAGGCATCGAGCAGGGTCACCCTGCACAGGGCACTCTTCACTTTCTTGGTGGTTTTCTGCGGTGACTTCTGGGTCTTGCTGGGAGTTGTTTTGTCAGAGAGTCCATCGGTCTCACTGTAGTCCTTGTCCTCCATGTCTGTGCCCTGAGGACACACAGAGAGTTACCTGGCACCACAGCCAGAGTGACACACAGGCAGAGGGGAAGGCTCTGCACAGCAGAGCAGGGCAGTTGTTGAGGAGCAGTACCCAGCCAAAGCCGGTTCCACCAACCCACACTGCCAACACAGCCCAGGTCCCTGGAAAATGGACACCTGGGGTCAGTTCAGCACCCAAATCCTCCCTGCCCAACCACCAGTGCAGCAGCTCAGCTCCCCAGCAGCTCCACAGCCAAGGCCGCGTGCAGAGCTGTGGAGCTGCTGCCTGGGGCAGCTCAGCTGGGGACATGGGACCACTGCCCACTCCCTCCTCATGCCTCAGCCAGCAGGGTCATTCCCACTCCACTGGCACTCCTGGCTGCCACACGGCTCCTGCGGCCTGTCCTGCCTGCCAGGAGCTGTGCGGGCAGCTGGGGCAGCGGGCAGAGCCCACCCACTGCCTTGCCTGAGGGGCTCCTCTCGGGGATGTCCCCCTTGGGCACAGGGGATGTGCCCACCTCACCGGGCTCCCGCACCACAGGCAGCAGCGAGCGGTGGCACGTCCCCTCCTGTGCTGCTCCTGCCTGTCCCCTCTCACGGCTCCCGGCCGTCATCCACTCACCGGCTCCATGTTTCGGGTGTCGGGCTGTGCCCCGAGCTTCTCATTGGGGTCGGTGTCGCGGCCGGCGGGGCTGGGCGCGGCCGTGGGGCCCTGGGCGGCCGCCTCCAGCTGCTGCTGCGGAGCCTCTTCCTGCGCGTTCCTCACCTCCGAGCCGGGGCCCGTCTCCGTTGTCATGACCACCGGTCACCGCGCTGGTCACCCGGGGGAGAAACAGGAGGTGTCACCCGGGGCTGGAGGATGCTGCCCGGGCAGCCACCGGCTGGGATGCCCTGGCTGCTTGGGGGAGGCTGGGACAGGCTTGGGATGTGCCTGTCTCTGCCTCACACGGATCCACTGGCAGACCCCAACTCCCTGTGTCCACTCACAGATCCATCGCCAGACCCTGACTCTTTGTCCACTCACAGATCCACTGCCAGACCCCGACTCCCTCTCCATGCACAGATCCATCGCCAGACTCTGACTCCCTCTCCGCTCACAGATCCTGTGCCAGTCCCTTGCTCCCTGTCTGTGCTGGAAGGTGGCTTTGCAAAGGGCTGGTGGCAGCAGCGCAGGGCACCAGGATTTCATACTCTGAGCTGTAGGACAAGAGCCAGCAGTGGGGAGGGACACCGGTGACAGGGACCCACCAGGGACAGGGACCCACCACGGGCAGGGCACGGGCTCATGCCCCATTCCTGCACTCACAGCAGGCAGTGAGGCTCCTCTGACCCCATGCACTCGCTGGAACCTTCACTTGTGTTTTCTAGGAGTGGGAGGAAAAGCCAGGCTGTGAGTCAGGGGAAAGGCTGCACTGACACAGGAAATGGCAAACACGGACAGTTCCACAGCTTGCATCCGGGCTGGCTGGTTTGCTCCCCTCTGGCCACCCCAGCAGCAGCAGCATGCTGCGTTCCCACGGCCAGCGTGGGACCCTGTGGATTCCTGCCTCCAGCCCCAGCTGCCTGAAAAACAAACCCAGGGCTAGGAACAGGGAGGGGAGGGCACTTTCCATGCCGGGATGCTCAGCATCATATTTTTGGAACCTTTATGATTTTGAAAGCTTTTGTGCCAACACAGCATGGGCTGCCAAGGTGTCCTGGGAGGGTCCACACTCCACAGGTCATGGAGCACCCCTTGGACCGTCACCCACTGTCCACTCCGGCTGCTCAGACCCTGCCAGCTCCCCACCAGGCCATGTCCAGCTGTGCAGGACCTGCTGGGATCATGCTCACCTGAGTCCAAGGGCTGTGGCTGCAAAAGGTGGCTCAGTTGGAGCATCTGTGACCCTGTGGTCACATCACCCACCCTGCCCACAGAGCAGCCACACCAGCAGCCCTGAGTAATGCCTGCAGATCCTGTTCCAATTCCAAACCCTGATGTGGGCAGGGACACCT
>VWPU01012495.1:0-64508 GCA_013398955.1 Callaeas wilsoni
TTTATTTTATTTTGTTTTTATTTACATTTTTAGCTATTTTGCACTTAAAAAATTCTTTTTCCTCACAAGGAGAAGGTTACCCATGTGACGCTTTCGGGGTGATGAGATGGCTCATCTGTTTCACAGAATATTCTGAGTGAGAAGGGACCTACAAGGATGATCAAGTCCAACTCTGAAGTGTTCATGCTTTCCTGATTTCCCACCTGATGTTGTGATTCCTCCCTTTAGGATGCAAGGACAGGGTGATTTGGTACAATAACTTGTTGTGATGTCACAAAATTTGGTCCGTGATTCCCAAGGACCTTTACTAAAGGCAATGTGGAAGAAATGTGGTTTAACCTCACACTGATTTTGCCTTTTAATTTTAGAGAAAAAATTACTCCGAGGAGTACAAACAATATTTTCTGAATCAGGGAATTAAAATGCTGCCATATTTGCATATCCTATGGAGTAGGTCAGTTTGGCACTACAGAATTACCAAAGAGATTTGTTAATTTCAGTGGAACGAGACTGAAGTGTTGAAGAGCAGATATTCCTACTGGCACATTGCAACCAAGAGAAGCATTTTTGAACACTGAAATGACACTGAATTGATTTACTGATTTATTGATTTACATTTCTTTAACTCTGGACTCTCCTTACTTTCAAGACAAGATACATGACTTAGAAAGTACTCTACTATACTTAATCTTTTCTTGATCCTTGTTTGGAAGGAATCATGCAAGCCACTAAAAATAAATTTAGTAAGGTAGAGCCCTGCTTCAGTAACAGATCTGCTCTGTGTCATAATGGGTGAATAATGGGAAAGATCAAGGCAGCATTTAAAATATTTATGCAGACAGCAAAGACACTTGGCAAAATTAATCTACAGGAAAAAAAGAGGGAAAGTACAGGAGAAGACTCTAGTAGAGGAAATTAGTGTAGGTACAAAAATGTGTAATTTTTCTTCACTTTTAAAGGACTACTTAAATGTTTATAGAGTTCTTGTATGTGACTGTCAGTTTTATAGAGATGTGTCTCTGTGTTTCCTTCACAATACAGAATAAAATTCAAAATTTCCAAAATTTTACCTGATTTAAAGCATCTTTACTTAGGTAGAGCTCTTATGCTTTGGCTTTTTTAGAATGGTAGATTGTGAAACCAAGTCTGCTGCTTTCTCTTTTCCCAAGTTCAGTGCTGAAGGCCGAGGACTATCTAGTGATAGACGCTGCTGTTCTGATGTCAGTCGTGTTCATTGCATAAGATTAAAACAACACCATATTGTGAGCAGGTGCTTGTTGGAAGGAATGAGAACTCCTGAATCAAGCTGCCATTGCTCAGCCTGATGAGGAGCCTGTTGCAAAAGGGGCAATGCCCAAGTTAAGGAATCAAACAATCTGCTCAGAACAAGTTTCCTGATGCTTCCAAATCTTGGGGAAAAAATAATGTCTCGTTTCATTGCCAGCCTTGGATACCTGCAGTCCCATCCTGAGGTGGGAATATAATAGGAACATTGTTTGCTTTCTTGGTGAAAGCTTAATGCTTCAAATCATGAAGTATAGTAATGCCTAAGGATTTTAGTTTTATGTTTTCTTATGCTCGTAATCCTACAATACTTTAGTGTGTAACTCTCAACTCCATATAGAGTGTTAGCAACTGCTTTTCCCATTTTTGTCAGACACAACAATTCCTCTCTCTGGGCCTGAGAATCAAGGACACCGCGCTGTCTCAGGCCTGAGAAATGTAAACAAAAGTGAGTTGAGGGGGAGCAAACTGGGAGACTGGGGCTCCACTGCCTGAAGCTGTAATTGGACAATTAACCTCTGATATGCAAATGGACAAAACGTATATCTGTCCGAAAAACGTGTGACTGTGGCCATCCTGGGGATAGTCTCTGCGAGACTCCTGCACTGCCCAAGGTGTGCCCTGTGAAGGCCTTTCAATACATACCTACCCTTTATCCTTTCACTCTGTCCAGCCTCTGTTCCAGGTCAGCCTCTACAAGGCATCAGTAGATGCAAGCTTTGTATTATCTTACTAGAAAAAAAAATTTTGATTGGTTCTCTTCCTTTTATTTCTTTATTTTTATATATAATTTGTGGCTTTATGTGAAGTGTTGGAGAACACAAAGTAGCTGTATTTTTAAGTCTTTTATGTAGTGTTTGTTGTTTGCAATATGCCGTAGTTTTTGCTACCACTTACTTTGCATTGTAAGCAAAAATCTATTCTTCATAAAACTGCAATCTTGTTAGATATTTTGGTTTGCATCATGGCAGAAGACGCAAAGCACCTGACCTGCTGGCCATTGTTCTCAGCACTGTGTCAACACAGTCCCTCATGATGTGCATGTTCTGTTCAGAATCTGTCTTCTGATTTAATAATAGAAGAATTTTGTTAATATGTACTCTGTTCCCTGAGGAAGTGAACTACACAATGATTAAGCGCCTCAAACATCTATAAATAAGTATTTTGCATTGCTTTGCAAATAGTAAGTTCTAAAATATTCTTCTAACATACTTTATATTAAGTATTTTCTACTTACCTTTTGTATTTGAATACTTCTTGCTCTGCTATTTACATGTGGCTAAAATGAATCACCTAACATTATGTGCCACTGAAACCTCCTGCATTAGGCTTTGAATATGTCCACAGAAAAGAAGGTGGTGACAACCTTTGCATGGGCATGCACAATTTCAATTTAATCTTGTTAGCTCCCATGCCAGCAGAAGTGCAAGTGCAGCAAATGCTTTGTGATCCGAGAATGCATTGATCCCAAGCACACCTCTGGAGCTTGTCTTTGGCAACCTGTCTGGCTTGGATTAAATCTATCACGTTCCACAACTGTGGACAAAAACTTTCATGCTCAGAATTTATTTTCCGGATAGACATTTTGCCTGTGTCGGTCCACATGAACTAGTAACCCATACAAAGGAAAAGTCGTTCAGACATTAATATTTTCCTAGCTTTATTATTATTATTGTTTGTTGTTTTTACAAAAAAAACCCAACCAGCTTTATGGTGATTTTAGTACAACTGGCTTACAAGCATTTTTGGATATCAAATAGGTTTTCATCCTTAATGCCATTTATATAATAGTGTGAAAGTATTCGAATCAGTGCCAGAAACACAATTTCTCGTCTTTTTGAGGATATACCTAAAAATGAAGGATATTACCCAGAATCTTGAACAAAATACTTTGAACTGATACGTGTAAGTGAAATCAGAGGTTACCTGCTGGCAACAAAATCATGATTCTAGATTTTAAATTTGAGTTTAGTGAAATTTGGACCTCAAAAATATGACTGTTTTTAGAATCTTTTCAATCAAAAAATTTTTTTAAACACCCTGGACCATGCTATTACCTGACATATCTCAAAGTAATATTCTTGCAAACAGATTTTTTGTAGTACCCAAACTGAAAAAACATAGCTTGCGAGTAAAGGAACAAGGGTGGCACGTGTGTATAAATGTTATCTTTGTATTATAAAACTCCATGCTGGGTTGTATGTGGCAGATAATCCATTTGCATGTTAACTTTGGCAGGACCCAGGAATGCTTAAATAATATGTTAACAGCTCAGAAACTTTCTCTTGCCTTACACTATGAACTTGTTTGTTTGTTGATTTATTGGTGTCAAACACAGAGGTTTTATTCTTGTGTTTGTGTTTCAAACTGGGAAGAAAAGTGTGTGGCTCTAAGATAGGGAAATAGTTAGCCTAGATGTTTTAAACTTGGGTCCTGCATATGCCATGAAGATCAGACCTTTAGGTGTCCATAGTGCTGGATCAGGGTAACTGGAAATTTAATCTGGAAAGAGGCCTGGCAATGTTCATTATTTTAGCTAATCTTACTTAGGAATTCAGTACAAATAATTGGAAAGTGGTGCTTATGGGGAAAACCCAAAAACTAGCTTCACAAATGGTACATTACTGCTGAAAGGTTCTAGTGGACAGTCCTGTGAAAGATTCAGTTAAATCTACACAAGTGGTCCTGTAGAATGAGAAATGTAGGGCTTATTAGCAAAGTAATAGAAAACTAAACATGACAGCATCACTCTGCAATTGCAGCATTCCACAAGGCCCTTTTACGCTGAGTACTGTGTGCTGCCCTGGTCTCCTTCTCCCACAAACACTGCAGTGGAACTGAAAGGCACCAAGGATAATCCAAAGTTGTTAAGCTTCTTAATTTATTTTAATTTTCTAATGTTATCACAGTGTCTACAATAGCAGAGTATATCAAAATGACCTATCTCAGAGCTAGGAAGGAGGTTATTTTCTTACTAGTGTTGTGACACAGTTTTATGATAGGTAACCCTCTTCATGTGTTGTCTAGATAGAGCCAATAAACATCTTCTGCAGTAGCTTCTCAACTGAAGTGTTTGCAGTTTCAGGTACTGTGCGTCAACTGCTTTATCCTAAACATGTTATCACAGCCCTATCCTGATCACACAGGATGTTTCTTTTCATCTTTTTCAGAAAGAAGGATACATTCCTCTTTTTAAAACGTTTATCTAGGAGTAAAAGACCTCGAAGAATATTGCATATTTCACCAATAAAACTTCATTTTATTAACTGGGCTTACAAAAGGAGTTTTCTATGAGACTGTGAGCTTTTAAATGTCTTTGCACAACTCAGTTAGAGACAGAGTGGTCTCAGCTGAGTAGCGGTGGTAGTGGTGGTGTGTGCTTTTAATAAGTCTGGTTTTACTTTTAGCTGTAAATTGCTGTGAACAGAATAAGCATCCAAAGAGCACATTGTTAGCAGAACGCCTCAGGGGCAGGTAAGATGTGATTTTCTACTTAATAGAATAAACAGCAGGCCGAATTCTCCAGCTCTTTTTGTTTTGGGGTTTTTTTCTGTTTGTTTGTTTGTTTTTTCTACTCCTATAATGTTTTCATCAGACATAAGAAATGTAGTAAGGAATTACTAACAAACGCTACTAACGTTGTTTATTTTAATGTTCTGAAGAAGAAATGAAAGATATGCTTTACATTTTACTTTCTTTGAGGAGTCTACAAGAAATCTACTCAATTTTTTGTTATTTTTATTTTTCTTTACTACTTTTATCCACAAGAAATGTACAAATATAAATAAATATGTGTTATAGTGAAGGTTGCAAAATGTTTATTTGAACTCTGACATACATTCTCATAATGACAAACCATAAAATTATAATGAGCTGATATGGTCCTGTGCATAAGCACTTTCTGAACATTTGTTTTTCCAAGAGCCAAGTCCCAGCAGAAAAGAAAAAAAAAAAACAACCAAAGCCATATTTAAGCATACTGTGTTTGAGGCAGATTTTTTTTAGAAAGGTATCTGGAGTGAACCACTGGAAATCATTGGCCAGCTGAAACACTGACCATCTGAAACATAGGTTTGCTGAAGTGCAAAATCAGCTCCTGAGAGAAATATCCTAATCTTCACAGGAAGTATTTTATTTCAGTTTATTCAGTAAGTTCTATTCAGTGATTTGTTCCCTAAAAGTTAAGAAATGGTCTGAAATGATAAAAGCCTGAAAGTTGGCCATATTTTTAACTTTCAGTCTATGGTTAAAATACAGGAGAAGTACTGCTTACCAGTTTTAAAATTTTAAAGACTAGACTAACCAAAATCAATGTATTTAAGTTGCAAAATAGAGCCAGTATGTCCTTTGTATTTGCAATAATTTTCTTTATTTAATACTGTAAACTTAGGTAGATTTTTTTCATGTCTGTAATGCACTTAGGTGTTTAGATTAAATAATATGAGTAAGAATCATTCCACCTAACATCAGTTGAATTCTAAGCAAAAAGTTTGTCTACCCTTTTTAGGCAGAGGAACAAGATAGCCATTACAGATGGCAAATCATCTCATCTTTAGAATAAGGAATCACATGCTGAAGTTGCCTCTTACCTCCACTGACTGCAAACCAAGCCTAGGTTACCTGCTGGGATGAGATGCTTAACTTTTAGACGAGTGAAGTGAGATTGCTCCCTGACTAAATTGGTTTAATACTTTCTTTTTCTGTTTAGCTTAAACTGAGATACCATTTTACATCTGTATGCATAGACCCAAGTAAAGAATAACCATTATCTTATTACTAAGAAATATGCCATTTGCTATTTTCATACTTAATCCCAAGTAAAAATTAAGGATTTGAATAAATTTTACCAAATGACAAGGTTATGTTAGTCACTATTTATAGGTATATTTGCCATAATGTCCCCTGATTGCAAGAAGAGAGGAAAAATTATAACAGCCATAAAGACTCAACTTTTCGTTAAAGAAAAAGAACTACAAATGGAAAACAAGATTAAACTTGAAGATCTAAGTCAAACTCTTCTGCTGACTCATTTAACTCCTGATTAAATTTGGTAATTCCAATCATTTTGATTTAAGTGTGTACACTCTTCCATACAGTGAATTAATTTCAATGAGTCTATTTTGTGTGCTAAACAAAGCACCTGCTTATGTCTTTGCAGAAAGTAAACCTTGGAGCATAACATTTCCATTTTAATTGTTAGCTAGTCTTGGTTTTGCTATTAATATAATGTTTCATATTTTCTTTAAAAAGAGAGCACATATATTAACCACTTCATCTACAAGTTTTTTGTCAGTAATGGGTTTGTTGAAGACTTTTTTCCCTTAAGCAACTGAAGTGAGTCACAGGGATATTTTCCCCTGTTCCTTCAACAGATGGTCTGTGAAACAGGCAGAACTTAATGAAAAAAGTAGAGTATCTGTGCTTTTATAAAACCACTCTTCTGACTTCTAAGCGTGTTAACACGGAAAGAGAGATTTTTACTTTTTTTTTTAAATTTTTATTCTTTCAGTACAGAAAGTGCCAGTACAAATTGACTGTGGAAATTTAAGTTTATGCTAAGACTGGAAGCCAGATTAATTGGCAGGTTATTTATTTTTTGTATTTCTGATTCAAATAAATTCAGTAATGTAGTGGATTTTTCAAGATTTTCCAGCGGAAAAGGTCAGAGGACTAAACCGATGACATCTGACAGAATTACTTGTATTGTCAATGTGCTTGCTAGTATTCCTAGCAAACCTGCTAAACTGGAAAGTTAAAATTAATCTACTGATAAAGTCAATTCTTTTAAGATGCCTTCAACAAATGCATTCACTTGTGGCGTTGTCCTGAAATATTTAAAGTTAGCCTTTTCATGCTGGCAGCAGATAGTCTAACACACTAATTTAATATTCCTCTGAAAATAGCAGCTATGCAGGAGTAGCAGAGAGGAGAGATGACTTTAGCAGAGGTCCAGACATCCGGCAGGCAAATGTGTAATAGTATTCCCAAAACCTCATGTTTGAAAAGTAGGTCAGGAAAGGAGAAATAAGAATTCAGAAGAAAAGCCAACAGTGGTTTACTGTACATGAAAAAAGTAAATGTAAAGCATCAGCTAAGTGTTAGCTTGATAGGCTTCCATGATTAGGCTCAGAAAAACTGCAGGATGTGTGCATTCAGTACATCAGCATGATTTTATCTGGAAGAAGCAGAAGCACCTTTATCTCTTAAATTGATACAAAAGGGATGTTTTATACTAAAGACAAACAGGATTTTACAAACTTGCTCATATCTTGGTGTGGCACCTGGCATTCTAAAACTTAGAAAAAGTAGCTTGAGCTGTCAGGACTTTGAAGAGAAGTATTTTTTAATGTAATTGATACCTGATTTGATCTGATTTATGAAACTGCCGTTTCCTTACGATGCATCATGAGCAACCATTCTGAAAACAGCTCTAAGAGAAGTAGATAATGTTTCATTTTCAGCCCACGCATGTGAATGAATAGGTCTTACTCAGCTCTTGGTTCCAAAGGCAGCAGCAGCAGCTGATAAAGCAAGGAGCTATATTTTTGACATCCAGCTCTGGTTTGTGTTTGCTGCAGGAAGCTGTTATTCCCCTGCCTTGCTATTCCTTGTGGAGTTCCAGTCATGCAGCAGTGTTCTGCCCTTCTTATCTTTACTTAGTGACAGCACTTCAAATGATTGAAAGAAAGAGGGGAGGAAAACGGTGCTCTTACTTATTTTCACACAAATACCCCTCGTGCTCAGTAAAAACAGTGTGATGCTTAGAGAATATGTGCTGTTGAAGTGTGGGAATAGCTTTAATTACTAATGTTGTGGAATGAAACACAATGCATCCTGCAAAAGTTCTCCTGCACATGAGGAGCAACATCCCTGCTCCTATGTGTTAGTAATGGTTGTGATTTCATGGGACAGTTCTGTTCATCTTTATGCTTGTTTTGCAACCTTCTAAGCCTTGTTAAAGAACACAGGAATTTCCTGCTAATTAATCTCCAGCAGTTATAATCTGAGTATATGTATGTATTTGTGTATGTGCCTTTGAATTGCAAATCTCTTCCATGGTTTTTAGAGTCATGGGGTTATTTTATGTGACCAGCATTTAATCACTATCATGCTTGAGCCTCACTGAAGTTGGCAGCGTTACAGATGTTATTCTATGTGACCTGCATTTAATCACAGATGATCTGTGAGTCTTGTTAAACATGGTAGGATCACAGAGATCCTATTTTAACATTCTCTAATGTAGTAACGAGAAACCTTCATGCCAGTGGGATGTATACTCACGTTTCCCCATTTCCTTCATCTAACTAATTGGTTTATCCTGGGAATTTCAAGGAAATTTCAAGGATTCCCTGTCAAACTCCTATTTCAAAAATAAGTATGAAAACATTTTACTTTCAGAACTGATCTAGATGCAAACATTCTCTCCCTGCCCCTCTACTTCTCCCTTTTCCTCTCCCCCTTCTCCCTTTCTCTTCTTCTCCACTTATATATGACTGATACCTAAAAAAATTCTGTCATAGAAAATGTTTCTTATGTTAGACATTTCTAAAAAATATCCGTATTTTTTTAATGACCACTTCAGAAAATTCTTAAGTATTTTATTTTAGTTAATGATAGCAGAAAAAAACAGCATTTCCCCTTAAAACAAGCCTTGTTACCCACCTGTTCTTAAGTGACCTAAGGGTGACAATTGAATTTCATTATATTTATGTATTACACCGTGCTGCTGAAGCTGTGATTGACACGTTCACTGGCATTTTTTATGTTTCTCTGTCACAAGTCAAGTTCAATATTATCTCTATGATTATCATTCTCCAAAGGTTTACACCAAGGCTACACTCCATGGACAAAGTCATTTCCTAAGTTCAGCAAATCCTGGAGCCATGCTTACACTTGAGGATAAGCCTGAATTCTTGGTAGCAGTCACCATTTAGGTGTGTGGAGCAGGACCTTTCACACGCTGGGCCCCTAAGTACCTAATTTAGCAGTGGTGAGCATCTGTCAGCAACAAATTTTGATAAAGTTAACCTCTCTTTCTCAGCTCAAGAATCGGCTGCCTTGTTGCTTGTTCCTCAAGCCAAATGTTTTTAGAGTTATTACGTGATGTGGATCAACAACACAGACTGCAAAATCAGAAAGTGTTGCTTATCTGTATTTGCTATCTGTATAGCATTTAATCAAGTCTGTGCCATGGTTTATACTTCTTGCAAAATAAGTTTGGGACACTTAAAATTTCTGTTCCAAGTATGCAGTGTATAAATATTTTATTGACCATATACTGCAAAGGTTTTAACGTCACTGGTCTGGATTTTTTAGCACAAAGAAAGGATGCTAGAATTTCTGAGTATATTCCATGTTCATGCACTTGACACATTTTTAAGTCTTACCAGGGGAAAAAAAATGATTGTTTTTTAAGGGCATAATGATGTACACAGCTTTAATCTCTGGTCATGGAGTGATCTTTGCTGACAGTAAATGGCTTTTTTTTCCCCCCCCACAGTTTTTTACTCCTGGAGGTGCAGCAGGGGAGGGAGTTAGATCAAGGAGTGTTTCCAGAACCTGTTGCAATAATTAATCATATTTATTCTTTTCAATTTTTCTTCGTGTGCATTATTTGACTTTACACACTTTATAGCCTATAAAAGCTTGCTAATAAAAGCTTCACCTAAGGTGTGTGCAGAGTACATTCTCACATGGTGTTGTTGAGAGTGGAAGTGTTCATCACCTCTCCACGGCCTGAGGTACTCTGCAGTGGGTGTACATGGGAGCGTGTCTGCTGCATACTGACATCTCAGAATCATAATCACCTCTCCTAAAATGAGAACAAGTGTTGAAATTAGGAGAGGTCTTTTCTTTTAAGCAAATTTCCTGTCTCTATTAAGATAGAAACTCCCTTCAGAGTGGATAAGAGCCTGGAGATAAAGTTGCTTAGTCCTACGCAGTCCTTTTTCACATTGATACATTGCCTCATTTTGTTTTAGTTGCATCATAATTGTCAAAATTTACATCTGTGCTCTCCTTCAGCAGGGATTTTTTATTCCAGCTGGACACAAAAAGCATTTCTTGGTTTTGTGGAAAAGTTAGAGAAGAAGCAAGGCCGGTACTTCTTCATTTGAGCTTCTTGGCTTTTTTCCAGGAAGAACACTCAAGTTTAAGTTCCAAAAAAAGTTTTCAAGAATCCAGGAAGCATTTTTTTTTCCTTAGTGGGTAAAATGAAGCAGAGGCATACAAACACTGAAAAAAAAATTGTGAGAAGGGGAAATAGATGACAAGGAGTGAAGGAGAAGAAACAGAAAATAACGATTAGGCTGCAGAAGAGGGAGGAAGGTGGATGACAGGAAAACACGGCAGGAGTTGTAAGTAAATTGTGAGGATTGGCATCTGTCTATCCATCTGCCATGGTCAGAGGCTTCACTGGAACATGAGACTAACTGAGGTGTTTATATCTGAGGATGAAAGAATTCAAATCACAGTGAAACCAGCCTTCTCTGAGAGAGGAAAGGCTGACTACCTTTGTCCTTTGTGCACATCTGTGTTTCCATGATTCAATCAGATGTGTGTACGTATGTCCTGGATTTACAGTTTGATGTAATAACTTGGAATGGTTATTTTTAATGATGATTTTTATTAAATGTAATTAAATTTATCCAGAAGAAAAATTCAGGAATTGGTTATACTTGTATGCAGCAAGTCAGCAATGGAATAATCGGCATAGATATGTAGACTGTCAGTAAATGAAGTGACAGAAGGACAGTGAGATCAACCCTGCCAAGAATACAAAGTAATTGTTTCTATCCTAATTTTATATCAAAATGGGGAGTCTTCTTTTAATACATTCTTCTGTTCTTATATTTGGTACACTGCCATCTTTCTCAGCTGTACTCTGACAGAAGACAGTGTTCACCTTTGCTTTAAGCTATGTGAATTAAATAAAAAGTGTATTGTTTTTCTGTTGTAGTATCAATGCTAATTAGTATTATTTTATCTGCTCGCTATTCTTCAGCAGGACCAGTTGGAGCTGCAGACAAAGCTGTTAGGAAGACAGGAAAGACACAGAACAGTTTCAAAGATGAAATGTCTCCAAGAGAAATGTGAGGCCCTGTGAGAGTAGAGGGAGTGCTAATAATGGGGAAATGTCAACTTCGATCCAGGTGGGCTAACAAGATCATAAGGCTTAGGACTGAAAGACAGAGAAAGCTTAAAGTGCCTCTTAGCCCAGGAGAAAAGAACATCAGCCTAAACTTCTCTAAATGTTTTTCTGAGGAATTGCTAAAGAGCTGTTGCAGCAAGGTTATAATTCTTTGACTCTGACTTTACATCAGCTTCACTTGCAAAGAAAGTACAATATTTAAATAGGAATTTACCGCCTGAATTATTAAATGCATTCTTTGTTTCAGTGGGAGTTAGTGATGCTAAGTACTGAATAATCTAAATATTTCTGAAATTCTGGACCAAGCTGTATAGGCCCATTACTATTTTAATCCTCATTAACGAATACATTATTTTGTTGAAACACTTTCAGTATCATTAAAAATGTTTGTGTTCCGGAGAGTAGGGGTTTTTTCAAGTAGAGTAGCTGAGGGATTTTCTTTTCAGGCATACTGTACAGGAATTTTTCCTGATCCAAGCCAAGAAGAAATAGATCATAATGGATCTTGCCTCAGAGTGAGGTAGAAGAGTCCAAGCCTGTCAGGTGAGATAGGTGGTAGGGAGAGAGCGAAAGGACCTAAATTAAAATAGTCACATATTGAACAAGGCGTGTTGTGGTTTACAGTAAGCAAACTGCAGAAGAACCCTTCTGATCATCTCTTGAAAGACGTGGACAGTATTTATGGAGAGAGGTCATGTCTCGTGACACAGATGACAAAAAATGGCAGCACTTACTAGGACCCATCACCTGAGTACTCACAGGAGTACTCTTGATTTCAGTTGTTCAACATGTAACCAGCCTGTTCATGAATATTAAAAATCTTCTGTGTCCCAAATGATTTTTAGTTTAATAGCTTAAGCATGGTGTTCAGCAACCATCAAAGGGTAAGAGCCCTGCACTTTGTTCAGGAAATATTAGGTAAGACAAACCTGTCAGCTTGGTCAGCCCTGCTAGTCTAACAGTGCTTTTGAACACTGGAAGCACAATTTGTGTTTGCTTTGCTTTGGCTTGGTTCCAGTCATCTGAGAAATGTAGTGCTGTGCTCTTTTAAGTGTATTAAACAATTCTTGTAAAGTGAATTACGCTGATAGCTTGTTTTGTTGGAGGAGAAGACAGCAATAAAAATGATTTGTGACTTTTTTAAAAGAGATGGACTTGAGACATCCAAGAAATCAAGATTTTTCCAACATGAGGCCCTTTCACTTCCTCAAGTACACTATTAGCTCTTACCACTGGGGTTTTTTTGTTTGTTTTGACATACATTGTCCCCTTTTTAGAGCCATTCTGAGGGTCGTGTTTTATTTTAAAAAAAAAGGGAAATCTTAAAAATATCATAGAGACATCTGATTCCCTTCATATTCTTATAAACCGATCTTTGGGACTGCTGAGAAGGAGAGAAAAGCTGTTAATGTATGTAGAATTAATTCTGATGAATTATTTAACATGTAGGAATTTAGTGTATAATCTTTTTGAATAATCCTCCCATCTTAAAGTCTTCAGTTCTTTTGGGATTTAACAATGCTGGCTGATAGGACTGAGGGTTGTAACACATTCTGATATGTCCTGTCTCATTTCAGTGCAGGTAAATTAAAAGCAAATTTAATTCTAATTAGCCAGATGGATTGCTCAAAGGACTAAGTCTGTGAGGGAATGTTCAAGCTTTTAATTTCTTGTGATCTGAAACTGAGGTTATATATGATTGATTATTTGAATATCTGAGAAATAAGGAAAGTCTTAAGCAAATGAAATGGACAGTCTGAGAAATAGTGGTATCCTGCATCCAGAGCCTTTTTATGACAGTTCTTCACTGTCTTACAGTGTGTTACAGCATTTAAACAAAGATGTGGCATTTCTTCTGAGCAAAAAGTCAGTAAGTAGCAGAGCTTTTCAAGCCTGATATATGGGTTCCTTGGAAAAATCTATTAAGTATTTTACCTCATTTGTTTGACTTTTTTTTTTATTTCACTTGACTTGAAAACCTGGCAATGACCTCTCACTAGGATAAAAAGTCCAGTTTGGTTCCTGAAAAATCCAGAAAGCTCAGAACAGAAACCCAGTAGGATATATTAGGTTTTGGCTTCACTTCATCTGTCACAGTTCCTGAAGAAAATTTCAGCAGGGTCACAGAAATAAATATACTCCAGTGGTGCTGGGACCATAAAGTGCATTATCTGAGGCACTTCTGGTGAATGAAAACTCATTACGTTGTGCAGAGAACAGGTAAGGCTTTACTTTTTTTCCTGCAGGGCTTCATGGAGCTTTGGTCTTCCATCTTCTGGAGGGATTAACTAAAACTGGAATAGGCATTGAAGGAGGAGAAAAATTAAATACAGAGATGTTGAAAAAAGACTAAGAGGCCTTGGCTTGTTTCGGCCTTCTAAAACTGAGGCTGAGTTGGTTGACTTTCATGCATGATTAAATGGGTAAATAACATAGAGGAGAAGATCTACTTAAGGCATAGAAATATACTGGCACAAGAACAAATACATGTACACTACTTATGAATATATCTAAGTCAGAGTTTAGAAGAAATATATAAAACATTCTTGGATAGCTTTCTGCTAGGTTAGTAAGACCAAACTATTGTTTGACTACCAATATGATCAATTTATGAAAGAGCTTGCGAATTATGGAGGTATTAAGTTTTCTACATGAGTGAACAAGATAAAGAGACAGAATTATACCTTTGGATGATCTTAATTTTTATTGTGCATTCAACTGGATATAAGAAGCTTAAGATGTTTTCCATAAGAGTTTGCAGATCTATCAAAATTACCACAGGTTTACTTCATTTGAGGACTAAACTCTTATATTCATGCTGTGAGTCTGTTGTACACTTTAAAGCTACCTTTCTGTTCCTATTCCATGCCTCTTTCTATGGTATCCAAGTGCCTTTCAGAAACCTGTTGATTACTATAACTATAATGCATCATAAAAATTTTTGATTCTCTCTTTCTTTCTCATCATCTTCAGGAGAAAGTACTGTGTCACACACATACAGAGAGGCACATGAAAATATTTGGGAAAGTGTGCTGAAGAAAATGGACTTTATCATAGCGTCTGTGGGTGAGGTGCTGGAATTAAACAGATTTTCGTCCTGTATTCTTTTATAGAGATCCATGTTCTGTCAGGTTAAAGGAGAAAGCAATGTAGAATGTCTTGACTGCATTGCTTAAACCAGTCAGATACTCCAGAAATCATCAAGGATCATGTTTTCAAAGGAGGTGTTAGAGGACGCGAGCAGGCATACTGTGACTTTCAGAAGCATTTTTGTAAGCCTTTCATTTTGATCAGTGGGAACTGAACACTGAAAATTGAGTCAGTGATCTGCCTGATTCAATGTGTACCTAACTAGGCAAGTCTTACTGAGAGACATAAAGACAAAGAATAAAATTAGTTTGACATATTTTGAAAAGAATCAGCATCATGAAAGGATTAATGCTTATAAAGTTCTGAATGGCTAGGTGTTTTTAAATTCTATATTTACATATAGTTAACTTGATATTGCCTGCTGGTGTAACTGTGGTCTAAAGGAAGATGTTTGCAGCAACCCCTATGCTGGACAAAATGCAGTGTTTGTGTTGACAACGGCTGTAATCTCTCGAGAGTGTGTAGTTTTATGTTTCTGTGGGTGTCAGTTCTGTAAAGCTGGAATAATAAATGCATGTGTTGCTAAGTCTGAAAGATTGTTTATCAGGACAAAGAACAGTGTCCTAGACAGCATTAGCAGTAGGACGTGGGGCTTCTAGAAGGTGCTACAGAAAAACATGGTACATTAAGAGTCAAGTGTTTGCTTAAATTCTACTCCAACTGAACTATTTTTTAATGGATAGTAACAGCACTTAAAAACAAATGTCAGAAGAGCAAACTGATTGTGAGCCCAGCGTTTCAGACTGTCGCAGCTGGAACTGTCAGTCCTGGTTTCTGTACGTTTTGGGCTGGTATTCCACAGTCATGTGTAGTTTAGGATAACATCCTTAGAATTAACTTTCTACAAGGCAGGTTGAAACAAACAGATGTAGTAATAGGAAAAATCAAGGTACTAGCCAACTACAATAAAACCATTATGACAAAGATTTAATAATCTACAAGGCTTCATGGAGGATGCTAACTCTTCTGTAATGTTCCAAGTAACTCCTATAGCTGGCAGCGACTTCACCCTGAGCTCAAAGACATCTGCTTGCCTAGCTGCAGTGGCATCTGCATATCTTCTGGGAGCCTGCAAGGTTAGGCTTGGAGAGAGAGGAAGTGCCGGTACTTAAAGCAGAAATTTGGATAGCACAAGGGAGATATAATACTCATTGAAGGAAAGCAGCTGAGGGGCAGTGTGTGTCAAAAAATTCTAACTCTCTTTCTAAAATATGGATAATTCTATCTAAATCTGGCCCATGACAGCATAAGTTGCAGATATGGCGTTTCATTAATTGTATATTAATTGGTTTTATATTTGATGTATGATCTTTATAACTGCAATTGTTTTGACTGAGCTTGGAAAAACTCACAGTGCAACTGATACTAGCTGTGACCATTTTAGCTCACACTGCTAGGCTGACAAAAAGTAAATGGATGTAAGTTGAATTATCTTCCACTTCTAAACCTGTGATCTCTAATTCATGATATTTTTATAAGTTAGCCTGTTTTTATGCTACTTCTCCCTTAAATAAAGAGCACTTTAATTTCTAATGTTGTCAAACTAGAAATTCCCCCTTCACTGGAATTTGGAGAAAATAATTTAAAATAATCAAAAAAAGCCAAAAGTACGAAGAGATGAATGCTAGATATGAGCTCCCCTCTCACACTGTAGATTTTGGCCCTGTTTTTAAAAACTAGAAGTAAAACCAGGCAGGTTTTCACATTTCCTTTAAAGTGAAATTATGTGCATCTGCTGGATAAAATTGTGTTTGGGCAAGGCTTAGCAATGTGCTAAGTCAACAAAAAAACCCAAACTAAACCGATACTTGAAACTTTGGTTGTTCTACAGGTGGTGTTTAAACATGGTTAAAAGCCTGAATCAAAACATGGAGTAAGTTAAAGTATTCTTTTTTTCTTAAAAAATAAAGGAAAAAAACCTAACAAAACAAACCAACCAATCAAAACAAAAAAGACGTACGCTATTTAACTCAGTATAACATCTCTGAAACAAGAGCAATTACGTGTTTTTCCCAAAGTGGTACAAAGTATTCACAACTTAGTTCCCAAAATGTCTGTCCATCCTCATCTTCCAAAGACATTTAGTAGATAATATCTTGGGACTGTCAGGTAGTTAATGTGTTTGCTTCATTAGGTTAGAACCATGCATGGAAGACAAATTCAGCTCTCATTAAATTAATTGAAAATACTCATTAACTTCAACAAAATCAGTGTATGGCACTTCAGACTAAATTGTCAGTGGAGCAGCAGCTGTAGATTCAAATTTGTCCCTGTAGATTGCACACAGATTTGAGTCTATTTCTTAGTTTAAAGAATCCCTGTAAAATCCAGGAGGATGGATATATTCACTATAGCATTCAAACTCTGTAAGGTCATTGCTTCTATACTGGTCCACTATACTGGTAAGATAATGTTCTGGTTAACTAAAGATGCAGCAGAGCCATGTATGCTCTGATCTTGAAAAGCAACGTCATGTAGCTAAAATACTTCACACTTAACTAAATCATCTGTGTATGTAGTAATTTTGTAAGTGCTGTTATCTTATTCCCTTTATACCTGTTTATACACTGGTTAATCATCCCAAGAAAATGCCCCACCATTAAAATAAATACTTCTTCAAATAATTTTTCTTTCTTCCGCTTCAGTCAGCAGCTATTTTGAAGCTTAAAATAAGCTTTTGTCCTCAGTTGCATGTCTACTATCATCAATAACAAAATTATTGCTGACCTCATAGAAAGTACAACAAAGTCCTTAATACTTGTTGCAGCAGTACCAGATGTTATTTTATCTCTGTTTTATTATGTTACATAATTGATAACAGATAAGTGTTAAGACAGATGTCACTGCATGGTGCAGTTACACATGTGCTTACAAATTCTTTCCAGTATGTGCTGGGAAGTACATGCTGCAGCATTTGTCTTCTGTTTCATTATACTTGGCAGAAATAATGGTATTTGGAGAGAAATTTATATGACCATCGCTAAAGCCCGCTTTTGGCATTGGTCTTTCATCAGAGCCTGATTTAGGAGAATTTCTCCTGAAGAATGGTCTACTTCTATTGAGATGAAAGACAAAATCATACTGTGTCCCTTTGGTTTCAGTCAGATGCACTTAGAATATTTTTAAGGAGTAGCAGCTGTTCACAGCAGAGTTAATCTGGCAAATTAGTGCCTGGGTTAGACCAGTCCAGGTATGAAATTCCTGTATAAAAAGCGGTATAAGAGGTGTTTTGTTCAAATGGGCATTGTATTCTCTCCTGTGAACCAGTGAGATGTTTGAGGGAATATGTCACATGGTTCTCAGAGCTGCGTTTGACTGCACACCTTTGATTTAATTACTTCCTAATATATAGTGAGAGAAATACTCTGTTCTTTCTACACCCTAGCAGATGTGAGTTTAACACTTCAGTGCAGGCAAGCCATTTCCTTCAGTGTGCAATGCTCTAGATTTCTATCTTGCAGCCTGTCTTCCCACCAGTAAAGTGAGTATCTATATTGACTGCTATTTTGGGTAACACTGCCTGTTATCTTCTGCTTCCTACAAATATTGTGAGTTGCTCTCTGAAAAGTTGTAATCATATGTGTACAACTTACAGTTTGATGGCAGAGTCATAAGCATGGTGTGTGGAAGCCAAAAAGCCTGTTAGATACCAGCAGTTACTGTCATTTCTGGGATCACACCATGCTGAGATGATAAAAGAAAATAAAACACTTAAATAACCAGAAAGTGCACCTTTGTTTACTCAGGCATGGCCCAGAAGATTTGAGAATGAGCTGCACACCCATATTTTTAGTGTGAAAAATCCTGTATTGAGCATGTGTTTGTGACCATAGATATGGAGCACAGCCCTGGTGTGCTGTATGACTTTGCATTTGAGAAAAGCAATTTTACATGTTCTTTTTTTGAGACTTTATTAAACCCTTCACTTTGAAATTTTTTTATTCTCTCTCGAACTGAGAAGCTGGACAGAAAAATTTTGTATTAATAGTCAAAGTGATAGCTCAGAGAACATAAAGCCTGTAGTGTGACACCCTTGTATGTGACCTGGTGCTGGCTTTGCACTTAGTACAGACCACATCAGAACAGGGCTGGGGGGATTGTCCCGGCTCTCTGTCCCTAAACCACAATTATCCTGGGGCTGCAAGGATTGCTAATAGCAAAGGCAGCCATCCTAACAGGCTGGGTCTTGACCAGGAGAAGCATCAGGAGTGCCGTGTCCCACTCCTGGCTGGTGCATGCCAACAGCTCCCTGCAGACTTTACAATGCCCATGGCAGTGAGGCTCCTCTCACCCACTCCACCTCAGGGAGTCAACTATTAATACCGTTCTTTTCTGTTCTAATTATGGTTTGTGTTGTAGCCTCTGCTACTTTTTATTTGCAAAGTCCTTCATCTCCTCAAACCACCTTTATTTTTATATAAAGAGAAGAAATATTTGCTTTGTCCTAATATGTTATTTTGCTGTATGAGAAGAGAGGAGAGGAAGCAAAAGAAAAATGTCTTCTCTCTGACTTGCTCAAAAGGAAACTGAGTTTTACCCCTTCAGTCATGAATTCCATCACTTTCTTCAGCTCTGCTCCTCTTTCTGCTCAGCTTTTTAGTCAGTAAAAATGTACTATATGATTTATACTAAAGAAAAATATATACCTTATAGATGCAATATTAGGTACTTTGATATATGGCCTGAAGAAGTCAAGGTCCTTTAGAATTTGTGGTTGTGTTGGCAGTAGAAAATAGGAACTTGTTGGGAGATCCTAGAGTAAAGACTGCACTAGTAAGTCGTCTGTCAATGCCATATTCTTTATCTGGTGTACACAATTACCAGGATTGAGCAGAAGGGGCTCTTGAGCTGCAAGGAGAAAATGGAAAACCTGATTTGCCTGGAAATTTGGTTTCGTGTTCCAAGTTCCTGCTTCATCAGATAATCTCTTGCATCATTACCCAGCAATGAGCTAAAATTAAGGCCAGGATAAACAGGATGTTAAAATAAAATGCTGCAGCATACCAGCATTACAGATGTCTGCGCAACCCACACCCCTTGTCTCTTCCAGCAGCTGGATGCAGGATCTTTTTGAGTCCAAGAGTATTCTGAACATAAAACTGCCTCAGTGGTCTTAGTGCCTGATGTCTGTATTGCTTCTGGTAATGACCAACAGCTGATACCAGAGGAAGGGAAAATATGCTGCCTCCTGTATGTGTGCGAACAGCCGTGCCCAGTACCAGCCCTCCCGTGCCGGCACGCAGAAGTGACCGCTGCATAAGGCTCTGCCTGCGCTTGGACCTCTGCCTGTTCGGATCGCAGCCGGGTGCGGGAGCAGGAGCAGGAGACAGGCGGGGACAAAGGCAGCAAACATTAAAAATATGATCTCCCAGCTTGCAGAATTTCTGGATTACGCTGTTGAAATCATTCTTAGAGATGGTTTCAGTAAAAGTGCAAAATTTCTGTGTCTACACTAGATTATTATTTCTGCCTGATCCAGAAATTGCTCTAAGACAAGTTTCTATTTAATGAGCCAATATTAGAGGCTCTTGCAGTTGGTAATAGACTATACTTGTTTCCAAAGGGCTCCATTACTTTTGAATTAGTATAATTATTTTCTTTTAATTTCTTGAATGACTTGCTATATTTCATGCACTTCCTTTTAAAGTAAAAAGCTAAAATAGATTGCTTCAAACTTTATTTGTTAAACGATGCCTTCAGATTGAGCAATAATGCAGTCTCCTCTCAAGAGGAGAAAATGGTTATGGTCAAGTTAGACTCTCTTGTGGGTAGACAACAGGAAAAACTGCTTTCTAAGGTACAGAAGTACAAGCAAGACTGTCATGTGAAAAATAAAATATTAACAATAGGGTTTTAATATTGTGTTATTTTGATAATATTTTCTAGGTGAATCTAGAAAAATATTGCATCTCTTTAGAAACGCATTAAAATTAATCATACAACACACAGGGTAACAGGACACTTCCCTGATCTTAGAAATACCAAGAGACATTTATATAATTTCCATTTTAAATTTTAGAATTGTTACCATCATGAGAAAACTTCTTACAGGGCATTATTAATGTGAAGATCTCCAGATATTTACAACAAAAGTGTTTTATATCACTGGTCATGTGTCCATAGGGAATGCAATGCATTGATTGAGGTGAGGTGTAAGGCAGTGTGAAAGGTTCCCCTTTCTACCCCAGCTGCTATAACACCACTGACATTTTTTGAGAACTTTTCCTGACAAGAAATTTTCTGTGAATCACTCACTCCATTGGTCCCTAGTTTCTTCTTTGATATTTCTTCATAAAAAGGCAATTTATGCTGGCAGTGCAGCTCAGCTGAGGCCTTCCCATATTCTTAACATATCCTTTGGGCATGGATGAAAGAGGCAGCAATCTACTTGCAAGGCTGGATTCTTGTTTGGAGAACATAGCGCAGTTTCTTTCAGAGTGAGAAATTTACCTAATTTGTCCTTCTAGAGGTATTTTGAAGATATAGGGAAATGTCTGTAATATGTTGCCTCACATCCAAATCACACCCGGGATTTACTTGATTCAGAATCTAGTGCATAAAGACACCATTATTTCAGCAATCAGAGTAATTAGGAGGCATTAGAAATTACTGGTGCTATTAAACCATCACTGATAAATAGTTTATTAACAAAAACTCACTGTATTGGATCTCACAATGTATATTCAGCTTTCGGTGAGTTGCATTTAGAAATTAAGGTGTGCAGAGCTTTGCAGAGCTCTGTGAATAACCCTAGCAGCACTGCCAGCTTATCTGTAGAACTGAACTTCACAGTGACTTGCTTTGATAACATCCCACAAAATACTGTGTCTAGGTAAAATTAGGAAGAAAAAATCAGCACTTACACTTTGAAAAAAAAGCCAAAATCCATGTTATAACCCCTGGAAAATATCTTATGTGACCACTGAAAGGCTAAGGAATCTGCTACGTATTTGTGAGAGCTTTGTATTCAGATTGTATTTACTTTTGCAGAAGTGTTTTGGGGGGGATTTATCCAATCAGTTTAGTTTCTACCCTTGAGCAAGTTTGGCCCAGCTTTTTGACACCTTTTGTGTTCTTGTGATAGCTGTGTGGAATGCAGCACATGTGAGCACATGTAGAGCTGATGAATTTACGGAGATTTGCCATGTGTTTTTATTATTCAGAGTTGTGGATGTGTCATGGGAAGGTAAAAGTTATGCACTTGATGCTTTGCCTATTCTGCATTTTCTAATGCTGAAGTACAAGCTTATTATGAAAGCTAGAAAATGGCAAGGTGTAGATATAATACTTCCCTTATATCACCTAAAAGAATTTTGCTCTTTTTTTTTCCTAACTAATGTGACAATTAATTAATTTTCATTGTAGATGCCATTAGTCTCAGTGCATGTCCAAGAATCCTCACCTTCATTACAGTGCACTCATACATAGGCTGCTGCTGGCTCAAATTCATGTTTTGTGAAAGAAAATGGAAATATCTTGAGTGGAGATACTTTTACTATCCTTCATTCTTCATATTCGCACCGTTATTCTTCAGGTCAATAAATGCCTTCTAACACATACACCAGGCCGAGAAGCAGTAGTCCATAGCAGGAGACTGTTTTGCACACAAATATTAGACAAGGGAAATAGATAGTAACTTCTCTGTCTCTGCAGAGTAAATGACTGAGAACAGATAGAAAATGGGTTGAGAGTAATTTTAGGATTATATACAGCTGTCTATTAGAACAATTTCCTTGAGAGTGGGTAATGGTAACAGAGTGCTTGGTGGCTTTCATGGAGTTTTGATGACTTTGCTTTTAAAATACAAAAATCTCCATATTAATTTGTCGAATTTTTTTTGTCTGTTACTCCTAATGGACTGACTGCATGTTGAATACACTTGAGTTTTAATACTGTGATAGTAGTTGTCATGTTAAATCCTCTTTTCTACCTCTGGATTGCAGAGAGTAAATAATATGTCAACACCCTGCATGGACTGAGTTTCCCTTCTGCTGAACAAGGTCTTTGTTTCTACATCAATATTTTACAACATTAAAGAGGCTGATGTATAATGTATAATTATACTTTTTGACACTTGTAGAAATCACAAAATCACTGAAGTCACGCTGAAGATTAATAACATAATTACTGGTAAAACTTGCTTAGCTCGCTGAAGAGGTTTTGCATCCTGGAGAATATTGTTTGCAACATTTTCCAGCACACAGCTGAGCAGCTAGATATTAACCTGAAGGATTTTCCCATGCATTCTTGAGCTAATTTAACAGGCAGTCAATTTACACTAATCTAGATTAATTGCTTTACCAAAATAGGGAGAAAATATTTTAAAATAGGCAAAATGTTACTTGATAAAATTTCAACTAACAGACATGAATGGTGATGAGAGTCCTTATTCTCAATATGTGTTTAAAAGGCAAGCAAACCCCTGCCTTTGAAAAGGAAGAAAATATACATGAGAAACAGTTAAATATAATGAAGAGATTTACCCAAATCTGTGTTTATGTTGCCCTAATGTATAACTCCAACGTTTGTAACTTCCTTATATTGAATAAAACCTAACACTTAAGTTCTTTATTTGTTTTTCTTTACAGTCACAAGCTTTCCATTTAGAACTTATCTGTACATCACTACATTCTTATATCCAGGTCTCCTTAAGAAGCTGAAGTTGGATACTTTGTTTATGTATATTTTTTCAAGTGATTTATTTGTTGAAATCTACTGTTTAAAGGAATATTATGAGGTTATTACACTATATAATTTTGTATGAAAGGTTGGTATATGAAAGGAATTAACCTTCCAGCTCTGTTTGTACCTTTCCTTTGTTTTGAAGCAGAGCATGTACACAGCTGTGTTGTGAAAGCCTCTGTCAGAGTCATTGGCCTTGTCCTGCAGGCCTCTGCAGTGCAAATAAATAAATAAATCTCACTCTGAATTAGGGAAGTACAACTGAAATAAGTGACTGTATTCATTAACTCAATCTTTCATGGTAAACTGGACTATACTATTTTCCATGTAGTCACCTTTTCATATTCTGATAGCAGGCATAGGAGCTCGCACATAATTTATGCCTTTAAACCACGTGTCTGTAACTGTCCAGCTGTGTTTCAAATCTTAATTGTTTTTTAAAACCCTTTTTATTCTGTCCATGTGACACGACTCAGCCAATGAAAACAAGCAGGTCACCTATGTGTCTGTTACATCCCTTTTCGTTTATCGGTTTTTCTAACCCAGAGCTACAAGGTGGAAGTGCATAACTGTGTAATGCACTGTGTGTAAATCCTAACAGCCTGAACCCAAAAAAACCAGCATTTCTGACATCTACATTAAAAGTAGGGCCTTCTGAACTCTATCTGAGAAAACTTATCCAAGCAGTAGAAAAAAAGGTAGAGCTCTAGACGAAACCACAATAAAGACCTAGACGACATCAGGAGTAAATCTTTGGAGAAATCAGTAATGTGAAACTCTGCAAGCAGTTTTATAACTTAGAACTGATTTAAAATTCAGATGTAGAGCTTGTGATGAGACATTTACCTGAGCTCTTCCCTCCATGCATGCCATTTACCAGAGGGTGCTAGCTGATGCTCTGACAAAAAAATATTCTTTCATCCTGGTATCTAACACTGCCCAATTCACTTTTTAAGTTTGGTTGCTCAGTCCAGCTCCTGAATTTTTTAATCTTGACCCTGTTTAATTGTATCAACATTTGTATCCACGTTTCTTACTTCAGGGACAGAAGAAGATCCCCCAATTTATCAGAAACACATGTGCACCTTTATAGACTACAGAAGCTAAAGAAGGAAATTATTTTCATCCAAGCAGAAGAGTATGTTCTTAATTTAAAAATAAATAAATAAATAAATAGGCAGAAACTATGTTCAAAGAAGAAAATAAGCCACTACAATTCTAGATGATGGGCTACATGCAGGTTGTTCCTGAGCTGGTCCAAAATTTTGCCTGTTTAATGGAGTCAGCAAATTTGTTTCATTCACCTCAGGTGAACCCAGGCTGGTACATGCAAAACTGCCAGTCAAAAGAGGGATTTAAGCACACTGGAATAGATTAGGAGGAGTTCTTTGCTGGGTTTGAGTGGGATGCTTAGTTTGCTTGCTTCTGTAGTAGCTTCACTCCTTAGCATGGAAGTCTTAATTTGGGAAAGGGAGTTCTGAGAAAGAGTAGGCATGGCTTTGGTTTTAAAATTTTGAACAATAATGGACATTTCTTGGTTTTTTTCTAGCAAAGGAAAAGGAAAGAGGAGTGAGACATGTCTGCAAAACTTCATATATGCTAGCAAAAATGTGCATGTATGTCTGCATTTCCACTGTGATCTTTAGCCTTTTTCTCTTCTGAAAAAAAAGAAAAGAGAGAGCAGATGATGCTTTTTTTTTACTCGTTGAATAAAACAAAAATTCAAACTAAAATAGTTGGCGTGTAGAATAATACAAGATGGAATAGCTAGACTGGTCTGCTGAGAATATTGCTCCCACATTTGAGCACGTTTATGTATTTTTGCAGTTTTGAAGAGGTCTGAGAAGATAGTGCAGTGAATACAAGAGTCTCTCTACTTGACTGTGATGCTGGGCTCTGTACCCATTTCTAACCCTCCAGCATACCCAGTAGCCCAGATGGAGAGTCCTGGAATGGGTGGGTGGGGGCAGCTGGAGCAAGGCACCCCTGGGACAGGGGCACACGTGGGCAGCCCCTGTGACCAGCAGCCTCCTCTCACCCCAGTTTGACACTCCGGAGTCACTGCTCAGGATTCTACTGATGGGGCAGGAGAGGCGCTGTGGCTTCCCTCTGAAAGTGTCAGCTTATGGAGAACTTGCACAGGGATGCAGATAGGCAGGAACCCTGGTGAAAGTGATACTTTATTTACCTTATTGAGCACTGGCCCAGAGCCCACCAAAGTCAGCACAAGTGCAAATGGATCTGTTCTTGAATCTGTGTGGGTGTCTTCTGAGCTGAAAGCTTGGCTATCATATCAATGTACTTTATTTAGCCAAACTTCAGAAACAAAAGTAAATGCAAAGATTTCTTTTGTTCTGGCAGGGCTTGTTTTTTCTTTTTTCTTTTTTTTGTGTATGTGGGGGTTTTTTTGTTTCTAATTAATATGTTTAGTCTTCAGAAACTCCCTTATTGGTGTTCTACAATTATACTGCTGAGTAGGAAGCAGGGGGTCTTTGCAAAGGACGAAGTGAATTAGTTTTAGCTAACTGCATCTAAAAAGGAGAGCACGTGGTCTTTTGGCCATGGTCTGAAAGTAACTTAGCTAGTGTTTTGGACAGCAAACTCTCTGAATATTAGACCCAGGAAAAAATGTCACAGATTATTAGAAGTGGGATGGATGGGAGCAGCCTTTATTGGAAACATTGGCTAAGCTTACGTCGTAATTGCTGTGCTGAAGCAGTAAACAGCTGCTGATCCTGTGATCTTTCTAGTGAAAAACAAGCATTTGTTGTAGTTATTTTTCAGATGTATGTTGTTATTTGCACAGTATTTCAAGTGTCCTACTTGGTATTTATATTATTAGCTCAGTGTTCTACATTACAATAAATGTGTTTACTTATTACAGAAGTACTGACCCTTAAAACATCTGCCTCTCAGCTGAACATCCACAGCTCAGTGGGTGTGGGTAGCTTCTGTTAGCCATTCTTTCATAATATTTTGCAGTCTTTGGCAAGCAGTTTGAGTCAGATTCTGACCTCAGATGCACTCCTGTACAATGGCAATAGCTGTGCTCCAGTCAACAGCATTCTTCTAGTTTTATGTCAGTGTTAACTGAGGTCAGAGGACATTGCAGAGAGTGGGCCACAATCCTGTCTAATTTTTGCCTGGCAGAGGTCTTTAAGCAAAATACATAAAAACTCCAGTGACTCCAAACTGATGCCAAAGTCTCCCTCACTCTTCTAGAGACTGAGCAATAGCAAACGGTATGGCAGAAGGTTAATCACATAGTTACAAGGACTAAAGGGTTCTGTGTCTATCACCATTAGCACAAGAGCTGTAACTGCGGTCTGACAGGCTTGGAAGAGCTGTGGCTGTCTGGAAAGTGCCTTTTGATCCTGTGCTGTCTCTTGTTTCTACCAATATTGGACCCCAGGGGAATGCTCAGAAGCTTCTTTTGGAGACAATGGTTTCAACTGCTTCATGAATGATGGAAAGGACTGGGGAACCTGTCATTTCCTGCAGTGGGGAGAAGACTGTATTGAAATCTCTGTGGTTGGTGTTGAAGTAGGGAAACAATCATTTTAAGAATTTTACTGTCTTAGCAAAAAGTCGTCTTTCTCTCCCACCCTAGCATGTCCTCGGTCTGTGACTCATGCCCACTCTGCCATCCATGTCTGAGGTTCTGCCTTTCCACCTCCAATAGCCCACTCCAATGCAGCGGAAAGAATATCTACTTCAGACCTCCTCCCCCTCTTCCAAAGCCCTGCGGCTTCCTCTGGTCCTGGGCTACCTGAGGAGAGGGAAGCTTCTCACATTACCTCAGAGCACAGCCTGGTTTAGCACACGCTTAACTCTTTATGCAGCAGTGGAAAGGATGGGACAGTCTTTTTATCCTGCATTTGCAGTGCATCTACCACCCTGGACCTTGTCAACAGCAAAGGAACTTACCCACTATGGTCATACAAGCAAAAAACAGTATCATCGACCAACCACAACTCACTTGGGTTAGTATCAGCTGGGACTTCTATAGTGGAAAGAATTCAAAAGTAAAAATGCAGTGTAAATTTAATATACACAGCATCCCCTAGAGGTTTGTGCTGCAACATACAGATAGGATAATTGTTCCTTTTCCATAACTGGTTTCTCTTAAAAGTACTATCTAGTAATCATTAAAATGAGAATACATATAGGAATTAGTTTATAGATGAGTCATGGCTAAAACAGTGTTGGTGGTACATCTTGTAGAATAAATCTCATTCTAAAATAGAAAAAAATGTTTTGCAAAAATACTTAGCAATGTAACCTTTTCAGACTAGTTAGGGAAAAAAAGAGCTATTTTGTATTTCTGATCCTTGCTTATCACCAAAATCCCTGTTTATTTCCCTATTGTTTGTTACTGCCCTTTTAAAATTAAATAAAATGTTTTATTTTCTAGTACATAGGTTTAATGTTTACAGCACTGTTTCCACGAGTAAAATGGGCTCTCTTAAAGAACTTCAGGCCGTACAATATGGTTGTGCTTGATAATGGATATCCGAATAAAAAAGCAGTGAAACTTGGCCTGGACAATACATGGAAGCATCTTGATATAGTTAATTTGACATGCAAATAAACTGTATTCACACCTTGAATGAAACCACTTGTCAAAGAGAAGTACTCATTGTTTCATCTACAGCTTCTTTTTGATGTGGAAGACAGTTTTGATACTTCCACATTATAATATTTTGTGGAAGACAGTTTTGATACTTCCACATTATAATATTTTGTGGAAGACAGTTTTGATACTTCCACATTATAATATTTTGTGGAAGACAGTTTTGATACTTCCACATTATAGTATTTTGGATTCCTCCTTGTGTAAAGGAGAAAACTTCCTGATAAAACTATTCTGGTGTTGTTGATGTCTTGTGGAAACTGGTGATTGAGCATGGAGAACACAACAACAGATGGTATAGACCCACACCAGGTCAGTAAGCCGTGGAAATACAAAACTGGCAATCCTGAAATTGAAAACAGGTGGCAAAAAATTCACTTGGAGATTTGACATCTGCAAGTAATCAGTTAGCGCAAGAGCTTTGGTCAGACACAAATTAACTTCATTGCTGATTGCATTTACAATAAGTAAAGGAGAAAGCAGCTGCATTTGGTAAGAATCACAATACAGACTTGAAATACACAGAAAGTGTTTAGAAGGACTTCATTTTTGTTCTTTTTTTAGTTAGCTTGGGTATATACAGTTCATAGCATTTTGGTTGGAAAAAAAATGTTTTACAACAGTTTTAACAGTGCTTCTGGGATCAAAGTTTCTTCTCAGAGCTTCAAACTGTTTCTCACCATTCCTGCACCACTTTCTGCTTCTAAAAAATGTAAATAAATAAATAAACAGGACATCTGGATTTGATTGAGGGCAGAGATTAATTTCAAATAAGGACATAAAAATGTTATTTTGATTAGAACTGAACAATGCTAATGGGGGATGTTGTGTTCTTGAACTTTGTCCTCTCTGGCAAGCCTTACTTGTCCCCACAAATAGTAGTTACTGCTCTGAAAATGCAGATGTCTGACACTGACCCAGTGCTGACTTTCCTAGCAATGACAGCAAGTCCTTGCTATTTCAGAGCAGGCAAAGTGTTAGTGGGTGCTAGTTTGAGAAAAATGACGTTACTTGTATGTACCAAATTGAAGTTTAAAACATTTTCAGAACATCTTAAACAGAAGTTATTATTGTAATGCAGCCAGACTACCTGAATAACTTCAGTAGCTAATAATGGTATTGATCACTTAGAATATTTCAGGTTTAAAGGATTTTAAGTTAGGGCAGAAAAGGTTTTTGCCATGGAGGAAAACCCAGTAACACTAGAGCCAGAGCAACCTTCAGAGCTGCAGTAAAAAGCTGGGGAGATGATCTCCTCCACCTGATACTGTATGAGGCACATACATTTATCAGAATGTAGCACTACCTGTTTCCAGAAATTCAAGAGTCTGTTGCAGTTGATTTCATTCAGTTTTCCACAGTTGACTGTTTCAGAGAGGTTACCACCTCCAGTCAGACACCACCCTATACTAGAAGCAGCTTGACATCAAAGGTGCTCTGAGCATCCACAGCTCCACTGAAACCATAAGATCTTCCGGAGGCTGCACACTTGCATTTACATATCCCAAACTGATTATAATTCTAGATCTTGAACTATGTGAGGATAGCGTAATGTGAGGAAGCAACTGAGCTTACTAATGAGAAGAATCAGAAGATCAAGGTTGATGGATGTCTGTGGGGACATGTTCTGGATGGAATGATGTTCAGAAAGTATCAGTAGATCACCCTGCAAAAGTCATGCCTCTTTAAGATGCTGCAGTCAGGCATCTGCAAAATGTGAAATTCTCAGTCATGTTGAGCAGTCCTGGACAAAGAGTTCACAAATTCATGTTTCAACCAAGATGCTGCCTCATGGGCTTACTTCCTAGCCTATTTGCCATTCCATAGACAATTACCGTCTTTCTGGCAACAGAATAGTATTCCTGTGGCATTTGCAGCAATTGCTTACATGGAACAGTAAATATTAGATAAATATTTAATATGAGTTTAACTTTTTAAGTGTTGTTTAATAGCTGAAAACTAAAGGAAACTGTCTGCTGTGACTAATCAGCTCTCCGCAGAGCACCAGCAAGTGCTCCTATTAACTATAATGCCAAATGTATGGCTTCTAGATCACTTTGTGAGATTTAAAGATGCCGTTTATTGGCTATATGCTGTATCTTGCAGTAGAATAATATTAGAATTCTTTCTCTGAATTTTCTAATAGCTGAGTTTTCTAAGAGAAGCAAGAGGAGCCCATCCATGACTAGCAGTTTTATGGTGCTGCTTTACATTAGGTATCATCACTAAATTACCTTCTGCTTTTTTCCTGGAATCTAGACATCCCACTGGACTCAACATGCACAGTCATTTAATTCCTTCCCTGTGTGCATGCAGACAGTTTGCTATTTTGTCACTGCCTTCACTAGGATTTTCTTAGTGATTTATGTCACATTTATTCGTGGAACAGTAAGTAACAGATCATAATATGCATAAAGACTGTTCTGTAAATTAAAACATGCAAGTTCTTTGTCCACAGCCTTGAACAGTGTGAAGTAAGCCCAGCGCTGTTTCTATGCACTTAAAATGTAACAAATTTCTGATATTAAGTTCAGATAAGAAAGGTCTTAGTTTTAAAATTTTTAAACAAGAAATAAGATTCCTTCTGTGATACTGTGATGTGATAGCAAAATAGAGTTCAGGCTTGTCACATTGCTTTTCAGAGAAGTGATTTTCTGACTGCAGAACTCCATGCAGTCTTAGTCTCTCCTCTGCTGTTTTATCTTCCTCTGACAGGTCACTGGAGAGGATAACATCTGATTTCAGACGATAAGATTGGGAGGAGGTAGCAGGCAAGTGGGGCCAAATGCTGTGGCCGAGGCTACGAGACAGTCTCTGCATGCAACATCACCTTTTCTTTCCTGCTCTGCTCCTCCTCCCTGAAGCTGGGCTAAACAAAAGTGGTGCAACATGGGGTCTGTGCTCTTCCTGGGAGGGCACAGGCTGATCTGGAGAGACCACACAGCTGTGGAAAAGGGAGATGGTCAGAGTAAGGCTGAAAGGTGCTGAATAACTGGACTGGGGGCAGAATAAAACCTGAGTAAAGCTATAAAAGGAGGAATTCCCTGTATAGAGCTGTTCCTGGTGGGACAGACCTGTCAGGGCTCTGGATGGTAAATGCTGTGTTAAAACCTGTCATTCAAGGTATGGGAAAGATTTGGTTGTATGGGGAGAGACTTGATTTGGAGTCCAAGGACATCGGAAGGAATAGTCAGTCTGGGGTTTTGTACCCTGCAGGGTGGCGGGAGGAAGGCACACAGTGAGGAGTGGCGTCACATGCACACGAACGGGAAAAAAACCCAAACAAACCACAAAAAATAAAAGAAGAAGCAAGATTCAGTCTGCCCTTAGCTAAGTGCATTACAGATCTAAGAGAAATTGTATGAGCTGGTATATGTGAAATCACTCATATTTAAAGCTGAAGGGGAAAAACAATATATTGACGAGCCTGTGCTTCCTGTGGAGAGGCTGCATAATGACACAGAAAGTTTTCTCCCACAGCTTTCAGTCTCCTTACTTCAGCAAAACTGATGGGAATAATAAAGTAAATTGTTGCTTTTTCCCTTCTTACTGCATTTATATCAGAGGAGGAGGCTGAATGTGCTGTCTTTTATTACTTTTCTCCTCCAGGAGTAGGTAAAAAGTGATATATGCTTCATACTTTTTTACAAACAGATTATACTGGACAGATGCTTAGAAACAGCTTAGCTAAATCATGTGAAGGGATGCCTAGATTATGCAGCGTGGAAAATCTGCTGCTTTTGGTATAACCAGGCAGAAATGGAGATTCATTTGGGGCACAAGAAGTTGTGAGGTTATGGTTTACCATTAGTGGAAAAGAGCAAAAATGTCCAATATGAGTTATGCAATAAAGTTCAGTTAAATATTTGAAAGGCCCTGGTTCATGGAAGTGTCTGGGGGTTTGTGGGCTCATTTAGAGCCGAGCAATGTGCCCAAATGCACCAAACTATGAGAAACTTCCACATAATTGACAAGCATGTGATACACAGGCTGAAAAACTGGTTTTAGTCTTTGAAGCAAGTGGGCATTTGCTGTCAGCACTGGTTAGTGTTTAACAAACTCATCCTCTCAAATTTGTTTAAGGTTATGAATGTGATGAAGGACTTCAGCCCTTACAAACTCAGTGTTTTCATTACAAATTTGTAGTTGTGTAATTCATAAGTGGAATTAAAGCTTTGTGTGAGTTGCTTACTGTTATCACTTAGTTTGCAATCCCAAACACTCAGCTGTGGATCTGGGAGTGGCCTGAAAATTAAAAACAAAAAACAAGCAATGCCCATTGTGTGTCTGAAATCTTGCTTCTTTCTAGGGATTAATTTAACTGCTCTTAAGGTCGGCAAAAAGAGACTTGCTTGCCTTGGGATGCAGCATGTGCAATGCAGTTCTGAGAGTGCAGTTGGTCTTTGTGAATGAGAGAAGCCCTCAGCTTGTCTTCTGAGCCCAAGAACTGGTGTCTTGTGTTTTCAACCACCATATCCTGGTGGTTGTGCACTCCCCAGGGAAGTGAGGCGGAGAGTTCAAGGTTACCTTTACCCTAGAGGAGGTCTTTCATCTCCTAGCGAGATGTCCTGCTTCTGAAGTTTTTCTAGAAAATAGTGAAGACTAATTTGAACGAGAGAGGGCAGGACACAGTTTATAAAATCCATGGGGACTGTAACTAGCCCTGATTTAAGAAGAAAAGTTTACTGTGAATTTCGAGAGACAGTTCTGTCACAGTAGGCATATGCTTTCCAAAACTGGAAAGCAGGATCAAGTGAGCCGCTCAGGCAGGTAAGAAAGGTGGCCAAGCCAGCTCTTTGGTAAGGTGGGAATGTCAGTCCTTCCTGACTGAACCTGGCTGCATCCTTTACTGCTAGATAGCCTTGCCTTTATAGTTACCTGGAGAGAAAATACTGTAAACCTGGCCTGTTAATGGTAGTGGGTTTGGAAGTGATGGGTCTGTGGGACACGCTGCAGAGGGACAGCCAGCCTGTGCAAGCTCAGCAGATGGTTGACCAAGACACCTAGATATCCAGGAACTGGTAGTTTATCCCTCTGTAATTCAGACATGGAATGATACATCTTTAGTGACTGAGCTGTTTCTCTGCTTGAGTAAATGAGACGTGTGTGTTGAGGAAGGCAGTCAGCATTCAGCAAGAAAACAGATTAATTTAAGATTAACTCCTCAGTGGAGTGGAACTGACAGGCCTGTAGTAGATGGGTGGTTCTAGGGGCTGTTAAAGTCCCATTAAAGTTCACCAGCTTGGGACTTGCATGAGTTGTAAGTGCTTTGACAGTGTGAATACATGTGGTACAGAGGGAGAGTTTGTGCCCTAAATTAGCATTCAGCTAATTGGAAACCAAACCAAAGTTGTTCTTAATAACTTAAGTATGATTTCTAGGGTCGTATTAATTTCCAGGAATTGGGCAAATCTTTGCATTTTTCTTAGAATACTGAAAGTAGTCTAGCTGGTTTTGAATCTGTTCCCTGCTGCAAGATGTGAAGAGCTGATTTGCAAACCTTGCTATGGCTGCTCTGGCTCTGCATGGGCTGCCAGCCAGTATGTGGGTTAAAACCTTGGCAGCAAGATGCTGTGACAAAGAAATATAAGACTGCTCTAAAAGATGCCTTTTTGTGCAACTGGCTAGTGCTTTTCTGTCAGTGAATCTCAAGGGCAGGGCATGGGGAATCATAGCTGACTGTTGGCACTATTCTTCCTTTGGAAAGAGAAAAGAAATAGCGTGTTGAGACAGCATTATTATGTGCTTCTTAGGAATAAAATCTGTAGTGAGTAGAATGAGAAGAAGCACAGGGGATTTTTCAAGTATGTTTTACAGATATATCAATCTCTATCTAACAAAATAGGCCAAATTTTGATTTATTTTCCCAACTCATTCTGTACATGGATATGCTTGTCTTTGTTTAGTAAGCAAACACTGAAATGTCATTTTATCTAAAAAACTTTTAAAACATTCTATTTTCTCTCTTACTTAAAGACCCCTTTCTCCTTTGAATTTGCCTTCTAGCCAGTGATAATAAGGAACCTGAGCAACAGCTTGAGCAAGTGACTGAATAAAGTATAAATGCTCTGCACTGTAGTGATTATCCAAGCATAAAACCAACCATCTTGTGAAGAAGGTCTTTTCCTCAGAGTCATTCCTTCAGCTCTCTGTAGGCACTAGGCAGTGTTTGCATGCATCTAATCACTGAGTCTACCAAGTCTGAGTTCCTATAAGCTCAGCTTCATTTTGAAAAAAAGCTTCTCCAAAGCATTTAAGCACATTTGTGTTTTCTTAAGGAATATACTGAACTGTCTTGTTCCATGTGTCACATCTGTTCTTTTTTACCCTCTGAAAAGTAAAATAACATATTCTTCATGTGATTATTAATGTGTAATGATCTTCACACATTACATAATGTCCTGTCTTCCACTTAGAAAAGCACTGGCACAGCAGAGAGTTGCAAATCTGTCCCTTCATAAAGTGTAGACTGATGTCATTTGAGCTGGCTCATGCCTGCACAGCTTCCAAAACACCATGTGCTTTGCAACGCAGCAGTATCCATTTCTGCCTCCTTTTTTAAAAAAAATGCACAGATGAAATGTATGTCCACAGCATGCTAGCAAACCCAACCCAGCAGGAGTGCTGCAAAGCTGATAATGGCTTTTATCCTGGAAGTGTTGTGGTTGAATTGGAAGGTGTATAATACAGAAGAAAAAAACATATTTATTCAATCTTCTCCCAGAATATGTCTATCCAAGTAACTAAGTTCCATGTAACTTCTGTATATTAAAAGTGAATTCCAGCAATGCAGTTCCGTAGTTTTTAGTTACGGTAGGAGTGCATGTAAACAGTGTCAAATATAACGTATATAGAAAACCAGGTTTTATCTGTAAGTTCTAAAATGCCTTTACAGGAGTTGAGTTCTTCCAGGACTGTTCATTAGTTAAAAACTGTGAAAACATGCCCTTCCTGCACTTTACTCCCCAGATCTGCACAATCCACAGTACTGGCTTGTCTGCCTTTTGGAAGAAGACAAAGACAATATTCAATACTCCATGTATCAGGCAGTCCAATTTAACATTTTCTGGATAATTTCATTGCTTTGACAAGTTTCAAGATTGATGCAATATTTTGTCTTCTGTTTCTCCAGTATCTCTGCCAGTTTTCAAAGGGTTTATTTCTTTTCTGCCAAACAAAGAATGTCTTTCTATCATTCATATCTCAAACTGGCTTAATTTGTATTTTTAGGCCTCTGATTTCTGATGGGTTTAATACAGCTGTTCTTTGACTCTAAACACATTTCTACAATAATTTCTCCTTAATCTATGGGGGGTTTTGTTTGTTTGTTTTTTGTTTGGTTTTTTGGGGGGGCTTTTTTGTTGTTGTTTTTTGGGTTTTTTTGGTCTCACATCAAGTAGGAAGGCAGATTTTATGCCAGAGCTCAAAAACAATCTCTGGTCTAATTTCCTCCCATTAGTGTGCTAGAAACATGATGTTTTTCTCCATCAGACCTCTCGATCTAGGATTTTAGCTGATTTTAGCTGAAGCTAAAATGAGAATTTCTCCTGAAAAAAAGAAAAAAAAAGCTGAAGGCATTTAGACCCACTGTGATTTCAGTGACAAATTTAATCTTCATTAGACAAGACGGAAAATACTTTGCCAACAGAAAGACTGGAAGAAATAAGCAATGGCCTTTCAGTACCAAAATAGTACATAGCTATTATCTAGTGCTTGTCATCAGTAACACAGACCGTGTTCAACAGAGAAAGTGAGTTTCATTATCTGCATCTTACAGATTGCAAAAGAGAGACATTCATTGATCTATTATGCAAAAATACTAAAAAATATTAGTAACCTGCACTTTTACAGCATATATTTAGTTTCTTTTAGAGAATCTATCTCTATCTACACTATGTATATTTAGTATACTTACTTAAGTTTCTCTTATGCTTCCTCAAAAATTGAAAAGTTCTGACTTCTCTAGTGACTGCTCTTGCAGAGAACTGTATCTATGGTACTCCACTGGGCCAGATTGGAGCCCTTACTATTTAGAATCCCTACTATTTTTTCAGAAGTCCTTAAAACACTTAGTTCATGCATGTGAGTGAAAATGGAAGGCAATAGGTCTTCCTTTTTTAAAGTTTTGTATTATTCCTTTGCAACAAAATATGCAGAAATGAGGGAACTGGGTAAATATATAGAGAAATTTAAATTGAACAGCAATTGCACGTTGAGGGTGAAGAGACCTTGAAATAAGCTTCAATGTCTTTTTTTTTTCAATAAAATACCATTTCCATTTCTTGATCATCTCATCTCATCTCTACAAAAGTAAAAAGCATCACAAATAAAACACTGTAAGCATAATTCTGTGTATGTATAAAGGCATGAAAATCAGATAAAGATACCTCAAGAATTCTAAAGTATTAGCATTTAATGTATTTTTCAATCATAGCTAACCTGAATATGTAACCCTGCCATATAAGCCCAGTGAGACCACCTTTATTTTTCCTGGCCCTTGAAGCAACTCTGTGTTTGAACATGACAATTTTTTACTTTTTTGCAGGACATTTCATGAAAACCATCTTGACACCACAGTGAAATGAGTTCTGGCACTAAGTCTTTACTGTCTATTAAATGAATTCATTAATTCCACAAATGATCAATCTATTTACTTGTAGCTGTATTAATCTTTCTTAATCCTGAATCATTGTTGGTCCAGGAAGCCTTTGTGTGCAGAAAATGAAAGAAGATACATCATTTCCTTGTTTGATCCATAATGAAAGTGAAGGGGTTTAAATTTATGGTTCTGATGGAAATCAATTTGTGCATTTAGCACTGAGCTGAAAAGAAGTCCAAGTTATGTCTCCATAAACAGCTGTAAATTTTAATTTTCCCATCTTCAAAAAATTCTCTTTTGCCACTCTACTGGAAGAAAAATCATGCAGTTTTTTTCTGTAGCTTTTATAATATCAGATTACTATTACATTCTCTGCTACACATTTCTGGGCAACAGCAATTGCTTGTTCATTTTCCAGTTTTCCTAATCCTGAGCTCTGTGAAACATCTAATACTGCAAACCACTTCCTTTCCACTCCTGGGATGTGGGCAGAGGGGATTGAGGATGCAGCAAGAGAAATGTGCCGTATTTAAGTCATGCTGGGGTTACATTGCACGATCTGCCTTTCTTTGAAGTGTCCAGGACGTGTTGAGTTCTGAGAAGTGCCACTCTGTATGTCGGCTGTGTTTTGGCACACTGCCCCAAACTCATTAATAAATCTGTTTGGAGATAGTAAGAGGTTTAGGAGTTTGCCCTTGTTTGCACACAAACTTACTAAGGGTGGTTTCTGTCTGTTGGGCACCACTGACAGGGGAGGAGAGGAAATCCTTCATCTGTGTGCCATCGGTGTTTGTTGTACCTGATGAGGCATTATGCCATTGTGCCAACATTCCTCTTTTATTTCCACTGTGCCAGGTTGCTCAAACCTTAACCTGTGCCCCTGAGGTGATGTTGCCTATACCCACATGTCTGGGCTGCTCCATCGTGTTGATACATGAGCCCTGTTTTCCATCTCTTTGCTTGAGCAACAGAATCCAGCGTGGCTGCCTTTGGGGTGAATGCTGGCATTGATCCTTGTGCCTGATTCAAAGCCAGCCTGACAGGGCTACCCAGGAAGCCAATTACCCTCTGGTGCTGCTCCAGCAGCAGTGAGTGACAGGCCTGTGCAGAGCTGACCGGTGGTGTCTTGGCCAGAGCAGCATCCCTGCAATCGCTGCTCTTTGCCTCGGCACGCTGCAGCGCAGAGGCACTGTGTGTGCTGTCTGTGCTAATCCATTTTTTGAGCAATGGGCTTCCATCTGCCTTAGCCTTTGGCTTTTCCTAAAACTGAAGATAACCCTTCTACCAAAGTTGCATTTGGCGGTATCTGCTGGGAAGGGCATAATTAGCCAACCTAACACAGGTTAGTACATCCTAGTTATTCACTGTCTTACTTTCTCAACAAGTCATGCAAAAGGAGTTCCAGATATACGTTGCAGTTCAAATTAGGAATGCCTAGTTCACTTTTTGTGTGCTTTTCTCTTGTATGCTTGGGTTGTTCTAGTGCCTAGGTTTGCTAGATACTTCAGGAAGAAGAAAGATGCTTTCAGGTTGGAACCGTGAGGTGGACACATAGGAGACAGCTCTAATGCTACTGTCCAATACCAGCAATCATACTGTAATCCAGTTACTGATCAGAAAAATAAATTATAAGCTTCTTTACAATGTGTTTAAATAAGGTACAGTTGGTATTCGTATTCTCTGGAAAACCTTTGGATCGGGTTTGGAAAAGCAAGAATTTGCATATAAATAGAATATTATAGAGAGATCACCATTTCTCTCGGCAGGGCATTTTTTTGTTGAATTCTATACTTGTACTGCTTTTTAAATAAATAATTCTGTAGTTTAGCAAGGGTTTGTGTTATAGGGAGGTTTGGACAGAAAATACATAAACTACACATGAATTAACATTTTGACATTATTGCTACAAGTTAATCAGAAAACCTCAAATTATTTAAAATGTGTTAACTACTTCCTTTTCTATGCTGTAGTTGATAATCCACAAGTAAATAAAGTTATTAATATTGCGAGTTGTGCGCCAGGGCCATAACAACATTACAGATATACTTCCTTTTGGAAGCTTAGTATATGCTAAATATTCATCTATTCACCAGCTGGGTATCTGCATTACTAATAATTATTGCAAGTGCTACTGGAAATGTGGATATTGAACATATCAGTATAGTGTGCTAAGATTAAGTGAGTAGTACTCGAATTTGCTGTGTCTGGGTATCTAAGTCTATTAGAGCTTCTTTTCTTTTTTTTTTTATTTATTTTATTTTGTAAGGAAAGGCTAAACCAGAATCAATTCCAACTTCATTATCTTTCTTTTCAAGGTGATTTTGTCTTCCCATCTCAGAAAGTGGAGGGCTGAGATAAAGGATTACATTCTGCATTGTTACCTTAATCATAATTGTGTTTTTATCGTTCCTGCAAGTGTGGGATGCAGATGTGCATAAGGCTTGTAAGCACATAGTAGGTGTGAAATTTTTTATGCCTTCCACTTCTGTTATGATCAGGCTTCCCCTAGATTCTTGTTTTAACCTCAATTGTGAAAGCAACTTAAATCCTTCTAGATTGTGTGTATAAAAAAATTAAGCACATCAAATTAGAACACATTTTTTGCTATTTGAATCTTCTTTTTATTAAAATAGCTTCAAAATCTTGGTACTGGCTAGGTTTTTGGTGATGACTGATATCACTGTGTACTGAACAAAATTCTCCTTCTCTTATTACCCAGCATCTTCAAGACTGCAAGCCTTCTTTCAGACATAAGTTGTATTCTTTTGGTTCTGTATGTATCCAGTTAGCAATAAATTTAGGTCTTGGTCCCCAGGTGGAACTGACAGGAAGAATAGCAAAACAAATCTGCAATAAGTTATAAATATGTAATCAGATTGTTTATAAATTCAATTTGCAAATTATTGTGTTTATGTAGCTGGAGAATACGAGTGAAGCTGGAATTTAACAATATTTCCTCAGTGTTGATGTAGGTTAATCAAAGTAACAGTATTGTTACCAGTGGACTCAGATCTTGACTTTACTTATACCATTTTAATTTACCTGTATGATTACATATATAGTTACAAAATGAAAGTAAATCAGGCAATTAAAACAAACAAAACAAAAAACCCAATCCAAAAACAGAATGAAACAAAAAAAAAACCCGAAAGACTACAAAACCCCAGCCTGCAGCAGTTGTAGTTGTGACAAAGGTAAAGTTCTAGAAGTGTGGTAATATGCTCTTTGGGACCACTTGCAGTAGTGAAGAATTGTTATTGAATAGAAAGTAGTTGCGAAGAGAAAAGTCTGAGTTCATATTGTTGATAAAATGGATGTGGAAGGAAATTACCAGGCATGTATTTCCCTACCATAATACCTATTATTATCGATACTGATTCTGTATTGGACATGAGTCTTAGTTGCTACTTATTGTATAATTGCAAGGAAACATACATCAAGATAGTGTTATTATTTTAGACATTATTTTTTTGTTCAGAGCAAACAATTCAACAGCAGTACCATGATCATCATCTTCCATCATTCAGAGTTTTATCATCATTGACCTTGATTCCCTTTGCAGGCTTCATAAATTCTTATCCCTAGTTGGGGAAAATAGGGTCATGCTAAGCATTACTTTCCTACAAATTATTACAATTCTATTAGCAGTTTCAGACAAGCTTTAAAAAGAAACTATGAGGATCTGGTCTTTTGTTGTTTTTAAAATTGTGAACAAAACTGACACAGCTATTTGTGTGCTAATTATCAGCGTGGGATAGTTTTTAAAAATCATGTTCTTTTTTAATTTGTTAAGAAATTTATTATATCATTATCAAGGACATTTTGAAAGTCAAGCTTATCTGTTATATCTTTCCTAAATTAAGGTCAGAAAGATGGAATTGGTCCTAGGCCCATGAATCAGGTACAGATGAAGAAAGAAATCTCTATTTTGTTGAGGTGTTAATAGGCAGAGTTAATTTAAACTAGAAATTTTTCTTTTTTTTGAGAAGTATGACTGATTTGTGCTGTGATATTTGTCATTCAATATATAAGCACTCTACCTGGAGAATCCTCTAAGGGCATGTTTATGTTTTGAAAGAGTCTCTAACTTCATGAGACTAGTATTCATATCTTCCACCAACATTTGTTGGGTTCTCATCCTTACTAAAAGAATCATAATAGAAATAAAGACTCATAAGACAGGCTATAGAAAGTTACTTAAGCTAAAGTAGTATGATGGCATTTCTGTCCCTTGATGAATAAATTTGTGTATTTGATACTTGATTTGCTGGCATTTGGGCTGTGGCATATTTAGAAAGTTGATCATGTATCTCACAAGCAATCTGCTGAATAGAGGTTTCAATGTATGAGTATTTCTAGTCTTTCAGAAAAAAATCTTGCTGATTATGGTGCATTTATGAAATTAGTCAAATTGCAGAGTTGGTTTAAATGTGTGCAATCATGAAATGTAAATAACACACACGTTTCAGGAATGCAATTCTGAAATTCTGATGTACAGAAACACTCCAAAAACTTTGTTTGACCTCATGGAAAACGGGGGAAAAACCCAAAACCAGTTGAATGAATGGAAGTATATTTACATATTTGCCTTTTTTTTTTTCAAATAGGGTTTCTTTCTCTTTTGGTTACATTGCGCCCCGTAAAAATGTAAAGTTTCTTTTTTGTTGTTTCTTCCATTTAAATAAAGCTTTATGTAGACCAGACTTCATTACAAAAGCAGAGCTGTCTTACTTGTCAAGGTCAGCTGTTGCATTTTGGGCTTATTTGCTTAGAATTTTTCCCTTTTTCTTTGAGGGCAATCTTGGCAAAGCAGAGAACCCATGTACCCACCACAGTAAGGTGCCTTCTTCCCTTTCAGCAAACCTTTCTTGTATAGCTCAGCTTTTCTCATCTGTTAGAGCCACTTGTATAATTCACAATATCGAAGTGGAAAAACAGCATTGGTATATGTTAATGGCATAAGTGTAAAAAAGCCATTCTATGTATTTCGTAGTACAGGACACACATCTTCCTGCTCTAAACCTCAGACTAGCAGAGCCACCTCAAAAGGTCCTGATGTACAAGACAGATGTTTCAGATGTTTGTCTTCCATCAGTTTAGTTTGACACATTTAAAAATGTCTTTAGTACTTGTTAAAATGCCAGCTCAAGTGGTAAAAAAGCTGTTAACCTGGGTACATGGTGGTTTAACCAATAGATGCCAAAAGCTTTCTTTTTTATGTGAGCATGTAAGCCTGTACAGGAGGAAATTTGAAACACCTGTTTTAGATATGAGCAAAAGTGATTCTGCCTGTAATTTTCACCCGTTCCCGTTCTTCAGTGTCTTCTCTAAATACTCTGTGCAAGTCTTTCCAGTTTGCATGAATTCTATTCCCTTAAAGCCTTTGATGGAAATTCTGATCAATCACATCACCTATGACGGGCTGACCTGGCCAACCATGGCAAGAGTTTCTGATCTTCCCAAGCGTCACCAAATAATCTCAGATCAGTGAAAGCTTTTCACAGATTTGTTTCCCTTATCCCCACCTGACTGCCTCTCTAACTGTATTCAACACAAAGCTGAAATCTTAAATTTTAGCATAACCCAAGGAGGAAAGGAGCTGCAGACGTAATGATTTTCATCGTTAATTTTATGAAAACTTCAAGAGCAAGAGCTGAAGGATCAGGCCAAAACACCATCTTCATCACATATTCATTAGCAAGACCTTACTCTGTTTTTACTGCTTCAAAATACTGCAGTACAGGATCAGCCATACCGACCTTCCCACAGAGATAGTGGCCTGCCAGTGATAGTACTCTATATGAAACTCTGATGGTTTATACAAAATGAAAACAGTAGTTCCTGCTTTAACAGATTTGAAGGTTTGCTGTAGTTTTGCATCTCTGTTTATACAAGTCGAACAAGTTGCTACTCATCTGTGTTTGTCAATATTGTGATTTTATTATAAATCAGATATTACAGCATTTGGCTTCTTTTCAATTGATTAGAATGACATGTTCTCCTTCAGTGTTAATTAAAGCAAGAGCTCCAAGATCTAAAAGATAAGACTATAATACTTTGGTACATTTCCTCTAAAATGCCTTTTATGTGATTTTTTCGCTACACAGAGATTTCAACCAGAAACATCGAACAGTTCTAACTTGTAAAGTGTTGGAATTTTAGGCCTCTGAATGCTTTTTCTTCATGAGCTGCCTCCTTTTAAAATTTAAAATTAATTTATCTATCCATCATCTGAAAATTTATATAAGTTTTATTTACATAAAATTAAAACATCCTGTTCAGCTCATTTCAAATATCTTTGTCATTTTCTCAGCATTAGACATCTGCTGCGATAAAGAGAGAGAACATTCTGGAGCAGAGCTGGTCCAACCAAGCTCATGACCCCTCTCTCTCCATCCCCTGTAGTTTAAGAAAAAGGTTTAATGAGGGAGGAATCACACAGTATATTTCTTTCTTTATTCCTTGAAATCACATCCAGATTTTATCTCACATTGTAGCTCAGTATACTCACACTGCCAGTCCAGGACATTTAACTGGTCTATCGATAACAGTGTTTTATGGATTTCACGAGTAATGGTAAAAAAAACTCCAAATACTAGTTTTAAACTGAACAGTTATCACTTCCTGCATTTAATTCTTGCTATTATTGAATTTAGAAAGATATCGTGCATTCTGAATACAGTTAGATGATTCTAAAGCTTCCTTATGTCAGCATATCTTGCACCTTTAAAAAAAATAGTTGGTGTAATAGCAGAAACAGTAATTTTTAGAACATTTTCTATGTTTCAAAGAGAAAAATCACATATTTAAAAATTTGAAAGGGGATAAAAGTTGTTCACTAATGACATTGAAAATCTCTGTAATGGGAAATGGCCCAAGCCAAATTTTGTAGATGCCATGACACAATTATACTGTAAAAGAAAATATGGAGAAAATTGTGTAGAATTTCCAAGCCAGTGGAAATACCCCAAGACACTTCTTTCATTCTCACCATCATTGTAGTATTATAATTTTAAAAACCGGTTTATGTTACAAACACCTTAAAGGTTAGAAACTACATTCATTTCCATTCAGGATGTGGGAGAACAAGGTGTAATTGCTTTTCTTTACAAATGGGTCTCACTCTTAGGTGAATGGGATTTAAAACCCTCCCCTAACTTTCACATGTTCTCTTTGCTAATTTAGGCGATTACCTCAGCACATCAAGCATGTATGATAGCCATGAAAAGAGTAGGCTGGAGTGGGAGTTCAAAATGGGGGTGAAATGCGTTTTCTGTCTCTTTCTGAGTGTGGCTTTTGAGCCACCAGGAGCGAGCAGGAAAGGTGCTCCGGGGGAGGCAGACGGGCCGTGCAGACGCGCCCCTGGGGTGCTATGGCCTGGCCCCTGCTGGCAGGTGTGCGGTCCCTGTTTACAAGTGTGCTGGCCCCTGTTCAGAGGTGTGTGGTCCCTGCTGGCAGGTGTGCGGGCCCTGCTGGGAGGGGTGCGGGCCCTGTTGGGACCGTGGCCGGCCCCCGTTCGCAGGTGTGCGGGCCCCGGTGGGACCTTTGCCGGCCCCTGTTGGCAGGTGTGCAGGTCCCTGTCGGCAGGTGTGCGGGCCATGTTGGCAGGTGTGCGGGCCCTGCTGGGAGGGGTGCGGGCCCTGTTGGGACCGTGGCCGGCCCCCGTTCGCAGGTGTGCGGGCCCCGGTGGGACCTTTGCCGGCCCCTGTTGGCAGGTGTGCAGGTCCCTGTCGGCAGGTGTGCGGGCCATGTTGGCAGGTGTGCGGGCCCTGCTGGGAGGGGTGCGGGCCCTGTTGGGACCGTGGCCGGCCCCCGTTCGCAGGTGTGCGGGCCCCGGTGGGACCTTTGCCGGCCCCTGTTGGCAGGTGTGCAGGTCCCTGTCGGCAGGTGTGCGGGCCATGTTGGCAGGTGTGCGGGCCCTGCTGGGAGGGGTGCGGGCCCTGTTGGGACCGTGGCCGGCCCCCGTTCGCAGGTGTGCGGGCCCCGGTGGGACCTTTGCCGGCCCCTGTTGGCAGGTGTGCGGGCCCTGTTCCGAGCTGTGCGGGCCCCTGTTGGCAGGCGTGCCGGCCCCCGAGGTGCTGTGGCCTGGCCGCTGTTTGCAGGTGTGTGGGCCCCTGAGGTACTGTGGCCTGGCCCCTGTTGGCAGGTGTGCAGGTCCCTGTCGGCAGGTGTGCGGGCCATGTTGGCAGGTGTGCGGGCCCTGGTGGCAGGTGTGCGAGCCCTGGTGGCAGGTGTGCGGGCCCTGCTGGTACGTTTGCCGGCCCCTGTTCACCGGTGTGCGGGCCCTGTTGGCAGGGGTGCGGGCCCTGTTCACAGGTGTGCAGGCCCCTGTTGGCAGGTGTGCGGGCCCTGGTGGCAGGTGTGCGAGCCCTGGTGGCAGGTGTGCGGGCCCTGCTGGTACGTTTGCCGGCCCCTGTTCACCGGTGTGCGGGCCCTGTTGGCAGGGGTGCGGGCCCTGTTCACAGGTGTGCAGGCCCCTGTTGGCAGGTGTGCGGGCCCTGGTGGCAGGTGTGCGAGCCCTGGTGGCAGGTGTGCGGGCCCTGCTGGTACGTTTGCCGGCCCCTGTTCACCGGTGTGCGGGCCCTGTTGGCAGGGGTGCGGGCCCTGTTCACAGGTGTGCAGGCCCCTGTTGGCAGGTGTGCGGGCCCTGGTGGCAGGTGTGCGAGCCCTGGTGGCAGGTGTGCGGGCCCTGCTGGTACGTTTGCCGGCCCCTGTTCACCGGTGTGCGGGCCCTGTTGGCAGGGGTGCGGGCCCTGTTCACAGGTGTGCGGGCCCTGTTGGCAGGTGTGCGGGGCCCCCCGCGGCTCGCAGGAGCTGCCGGGGTGTCTCAGCGGCGCAGCCCCGGCGGCAGCGGGAGGGCACACGCTGCCTGCCCGGGGCCAGCCTCGGGTCACGGGCAGGGAGCCGTGTCTGCCCGTGGGTCCGAGCAGTTTGCCGTGCCTGACAGCCTCCTGATCCCCTGAGAGCACGGTGAAGGGCCTGCGAGCTGCAGCAGGGAGGGCTGCTTTGAACAGGTTCTGATAAGGAATGTGTAGGAGTAAGTTAGTCGGCCTGCTGAGCTGTCCCTCTGCATCGGGCTGCTGACTGTCTGATAAAGCAGGGAGCACAGTAGCAATTTGTTGGAAACAATGTTGTAAGGCTCTTAAGAAATTCAAGGAAACAGGCTTCAAAAAGCCATCTATTAAAAGAAAAGAAGTCTGATTTCTTGGGGTCTGAGGAAAGATATGGCCTGAGATTGTTTGTGTTGCATGTCAATTGAATTCTGATTTCTCTAGGTGATCAAGCACCTTCATCTCACATAATTTCAGCTTGGTTGAGATGGATCAAATAGCTTAAGAAATAAGTTTAGTAGATTTGGGGGAGTTTGAAAGAAAAATGGAACCACATAGAGCCTAAAGTGTATTAGATACTGTTTCTGTATTGTAACACTTCGTGGTCTGCCAAGAACAATGTCTGGCAGATTTTCCTATCCCATGGCTCTTATACCTGTTCCTGCTGTGATGCAGGAAAATCTCATTTATTTAAACCTTTGATAGATAATTTTATATTTTCCCATCTCTTCTGTACTTCGACAGCATGCCTGAGGCTTATTAAGGATCTTGGAAGTGGTGCCATCTTTTATTCAGAAGCTTCTGTTAAAAAAAAGCAATGGAAATACTTCTGCACATAATTTAATTTATTTATTTATTTACTTATTTACCAGTCTATCCTGTCAGTATTTTCCTTTATATTGCCACTTATTTGAGGGTTGTTTTTTTCTGTTTTTTGAACCGAATCGCTGAGCACCCCTCTACTTCTCCTTTTAGACCCAAAGACAGAATGAAAAGCATATCTGATTTTTAGTGCAAAATATGCAAACTTACTTCACCCTCTCTTGATAGTGTTAGCAAAAATAAATTAACAGAAAAATACTTTGATGAGTTTTTGGATTGGGCAAAATGGAAACTTCTGAAGAATTAATGGTTTTGTGTGATGATAGTTTTATAGGTTTGTTTTGCTGATAGCTTTACTAGTATGAAAAAGTTGCAAATGAGCATGCAAATGTCCAAAAGTAGTATGTTAAACACACCACCCAACTGCTCACCCCTTGCAGACGATATAGCCGGTGTCTGCAGACTTCACACATCATTCATATTTATCACTTATACAGCAGGGCAGCTTTGTTTATGCACTGGAACAGCTGTTTATGAGAATTTCACATCTTTCATAATGTTTATTTGCCTTTCACCATGGCTTCCAAGCTCTTTCGACATAAAATCAGTAGGAAAAACTAAGTCTGTACAAGAGTTTCTCTGTCTCTTCTACATTTGTTTTTTTAGGTGATTAAAATTTTTTTTCTTAGACTTACTCTATTTTGAAAAGTGTCAGCTACGGGTAAACATGTATTAAAGTTACAAAAGTTGAAAGAAAAGCTTTTCCCAGACAGAAAACAAGCATAAAAATAAAACAGTTAGGATGTTTAGAGGAGTCTACAAAACTTAGTCCAAATTCCTGAACTTTGTAAAAGTATAAGAGTTTTTTTAAACATATTGCTGTAAAACTTTTATCAGGGATACAAATGGCTATTTTATGGAGTTGTACAAAACCTTTATAAAAAATTCTTAGGTTTTCAATTATGATTAGCAAACCAGTGCTCTGTTCACTTACTACATTGCTTTGTTTTGCCTTTCTTTTGTCAAACAGGTGTGTTTTATGAAGTTGTTCAGGGCTTCCCTCGAGTGGAGGAAAATGTGCAAGTGGATTCATATGTAAGCAGCCACAGGTGGAGAAGGCACTCAGAGTCACTCAAATCAGTCGACACCAACAGAGCCAGCATGGGGCAGGATTCCTCGGAGCCAGGTGGTTTCACGGACCTGCTCCTTGAAGAGGGACATGACAACACTACGCAGATTGAGGTGGGTATTCATTCCATCTATTTTTTAAATTCATTTTATTGTCTTTGATTGGGGGTAAGTAAAAAATTAGGGTGTTTCCTTCAGCATATTCAAACACTTACGGGGAAGAGTACCTCTGGTCTTTGTATTTGTGAACCTACTAGCACATGGAAGCTGGCGTTTTCTCTTGTCCTGAGGCTGGAGCCTGTCCTTTATGACTTTTGAAGATAGTCTCTTGAGGATGTCTGTTTCTTGGCTGGAAAAGAGTTAAGGGAAGTCCCATGTTTCAGCAGTTCTTGCTAGAGAACTGGAAAATGAAGTAGTATTAAAAGATAATAAAATTGAATTCTTTTTTGAAGTTGGTGTAAACACCTCAATTTGTGAGAATTTGCCTGATCTTTATGCAGATTGGTATCCAGGCACAAAGGGGAAAAGACCCTAGATAAATGAGAAATTGGAAGAAAATTCAGGTTGGTCATTGAAAAAAATTACACTTTATTTGATTTTTTGTCTTCCAAAGAATAAGATGGATTGAGTCCAGCTGTGTGAAGTCTTGGGACATACTCTCTCTGTTTTATAGTGTCATTCAACCTCTAATTTCTTGTTTAGCTGCCAGATAGCTCTCTGTCCTGTTTTCTTTGGTTCTCTTTTTGTTGTTGTGGTGGTGGTGTTTTAAGTATTGAGTTTGGGGTTTTGTTATTAATAAAATCTACATCCTGTTTTTCAATAAAATACAGCTTGGAATAAGCTACACTTAACATCTTCAGTCATTATAATCTGCTTCCAAAACAACAGTATTGGGGTTTTTTTCAGTTCCAAGAAGCTCACTCTCAGAGAAAAAAAAAAAACAGCTTTCAGATTTTGGGTTGTTACTTACACAATGAAAAAAGCAATGCAATATAAAACCGTTCTGTAGAGACAATGGCATCTCTGCTGCATGAGTAAAAAAATAGTGCTTTCTGAGAGGTGTGTTTTGTGTTTGTTGTTTTTAAGGCTCCTAGTTTGCACAGCACTAATTATGTTTCCTCGTATACTAACATGAAAGTCACTGGTTGGTAAATTGTAGTTTTGAACTTCATGTTGATTTTTTAACTTCCTTTTTGCCTCTTGTAATCCCAGTCTGCCCATACTTGTAGCAATTCTTTCAAGCACAACACAGATCAATCTTGCTTCTATTTATTTTAGCAGGTAAAGTGCAAGCTGTCTCAGGTACAGGGAAGTTTTAGTAGCTGACCTTCCCGTGGCTTACCCATAGATCCCTATGCAGTGTGTCCATTCAGTTGGGTTCCAAGCTCTTACAAAGCAAAATGGTCAACGCTCCCCCTCTAAGAGCCCCTCTTATGTATAGCAAGACTTGGGGAAAAAAAAGAATGCTTGCAAATGGATATATATATAGAATGGTATTTTTCCAGAAACATCTTTCCTGACAGATTAATGGCTTTACAGTGTCTTAACCTGAAAAGTTTATTGAATTCAGGTTTTTTGTTCTGTTGCAAACCTCTTTTTCTAGGGTCTTTTCAGCACAATAAGATAACCAAGTTGTGGTTTTACACATTATCGGATTCCACTGAAAATCTCCACTACAACACACAGGCATCTCACAAAAAAACCCTTGATGCCCAGCCTTATAGAGGAGGTAGGCTATACAACAGAAATCCACAGAGGAAGAATCCATATGTTGCAGTCTTCTGCGGCTTGGCAGCTTATCAGCAGTGCTGGAGAGCTTAATGATTATTTTAAATCTTTGCTCTGTGTGCTTGTTGCAGTTCTTGTTAAAGAAAATCCAGAGAATGAGTATTACCTGCCACTTACATTTAGCGATGCTACAGGATAACGACATCCCTCCTTTACAGATACTGGTTTTACAGATCCTCTTCACTCTAAAGTGTTTTGTAGGCTTACCATGCTAATGCAGGCTTCTTTAACACGAAGACTGTCAGTGATGACCATGTTTTCACTTGATAGTACTTGCTATCTTTCTTTATAATGATGAGTTTACTTTCTCTCCAGCTTCATAAACCCAAAACAAACAGGCCTTACCCCCCCCATCTCTACTCCCTCCCTGCAAAAAAAACCCAAAAAAACAAACAAACCAAAATAAAATCCCCAACACAATAACAGAATCAAACCAAAAAGAAATCCAAAATAAAACCCCAAAACAGCCATAGAAAAAAGGGAAGGCAGTAGGCAGAAATTTCTGAACACTGTTTAACTATTTCTTGAGTTATCAATCCGTACAGTCATAAGGTGAAAAAAAATAAAATCAAACCTGTACAGAGCACAGCTTAGTTCCACTGTATTTCCTTTTATTTTAGGGTAATGACATTTTTGGTTAATTTTTTTCTCATTGTAATTACTGGAATTTTTCTCTAACTTCACAGATTCACCATGTTGGATCTGCCATTAGCCCTGATCCAAAGGTTATTCTAACATCAGCTTGAGTGGGAGCAGACCTTCTAAAGCTCTTCCTGAAAGTGCATTGTAGATTGGTTTGTCACACCTTTCCAGCAGTCAGGGTGGACCTCCTCCTATGCATAGGAAAAATGATAATGGTGAGATTCTCTTTAGGGTGCAGCCTCTCTGGTCCAAAAATGGAGCAGTGTAGCCACCAGGGACCCCAGGTGTCTCTCTTCACATCTGTTTTGTCTCCTGCATTTATTTGGCCCTGTGCTTCAGGAAAGGACTCATACAAAACGATATACATACTCATGTGCTTTTTTTAAGTGAAGATGTTCTCTTGAACTGGTCTTGAACTAAATTGCAGAGACTAACAGAAGCAGCGGCTATGACCATTTGATGTGCCAGACCTTCAGAAAAGAGCAGGGCCTTGAGGAGAAGAAGAAAAGACCTCCAAGTCCCATTGTGTTGCTGGAGAATAGGAATGTTGTGGTCCACAGATGCAGTGTTGTGGTGGCACAGATCCACAAAGACGGATGTTGCCAAAAGAAAAGCAGGGGACATAAAGACCAAGTTTCTGCTGCAGGCCAGCTCGGAGACCTGATAGCTAACTCTAAATTATAGGGTAAAATCAATCTATAACACTCTATAAAACAGTACAACTATCTTGAAAGTAGTCCTCTTCTCCTACTTTAGTGGGGGTATTATAGTGTGCCAATTAGAGACTACAATGTTGCAAATCCAGAAAGCCTCCCAAGGATGGAGGTTAGTCCCAGTTGCTTTATTTGCAATTGGTACTCTAGAGTTCAAAGGCAGAGTAGGATCATCTTCCATAAGAGACTTGTTGTGTTTTCATTCTCATTATATAAAATAGCTAAAGAGAGAGAGAGAAAGCTCTGAAGAGGGACAAAATCGTGGCATAAAAAGAGTGAGATCATCTTATAGAGATGCGTGCAAATGTTACAGTCTGAAAGAAATCCCCCAAGCAGATGGCCTTGGGACAGGTAAAGAAATATGCTGTCAGCCATCTAAACCAACTGGAAGAGGCAACCCCAAAGAGACAGGATTCTGGTGATGCATTGCAAAAAGTTGGGTTCTTGGCTTTGTGGTAAATGAGAGTTTCAGAGAGTCTCCACTGAAGATAGGAGCATCCATGGCTAAGCCATATTTCTTCCCTAGGGTCACAAAGCCAAACATTAAAGCATTCTACCTAGAATAACTTTGGGACTTTCAGAATCCTTCTTTCTAGAGAATATGTTTCTCAAATTTCTGGCATTTCACAGTATCATAATTTCAGGCCTACCTTTCCTTTTTTTTTTTTCCTCATGTCTTTCTTGGGATTCTTCTCTCCTGTTTTGAGGGTCAGGGTTGTTTTGGGTTTTTGCTTGTTTTGTAATCTACTGCTTTTTTTTATTGTGCTCAGGACATTTAGAAGTGCCTTTTACTTATGATAAATAGAGCTTAGGAAATGCAGCATGTCAGGTGGAATTTGTTGCTGCAAACACTTTGAGTCCTTGTAAAAGCAGTGAGTGTGAAAATACATCTTCATGAATATAGTTTGGCATGTCTTCTTTCAAGCAAGGAGAAAAATAAGGCAAATATACTACCTTTCTTCATGTACTCTTGTAAAGGAAAAGTATGTTCTCTAATAACTCATTTTTATTAAGTAGATTAATATTAATATTGTTAAAATAAACTCAGCTTTATGGTGATGAGTTGTTCTATGGCGACTAGTTGTTCTATTAATCCCCAAAGCCCTGTGGCCATACAGATAATGAAGGTGGGTATCAGAGGTTCTTGCTGCCTGTTCATTTTTTGCATTATTGAAAAAGAAGCTGATCTCTGAAATGAATCTCGTATGGATGCTGGTTGCCCAGTATTCACCACTAAGGGATCTACAAATGCATTCCTGTTTTGCCATAGTACTTGCTTATGCAGGTCTGGCTACTGAGCACTGGAAAAGACTTAATAATGCAATAATATACAATTAATGCATTAATATAAAATTGTGCATTGCACAAATGTTGCATCATAAGTTTTCCATACTTTAAAATCTGCATCATTTTTCAAGTGATTTCCTATGGTTTTGGCTGTGTATAGCTCCATACAGAACAGATTCTCCCTCTGTATGTATGGCTTTGGTCTTTTTATCACAGATCTTCCTTGTGACTGCTGTCACACCAGTGCAGGTTAAAACACTGACAAGAAAAATACAGACAGATTGAATTGGAGAAGTCTCTGATATATAGCTTGCACTGGCATGAGCAGAAGGTGAAAAACTTTGCAAAATAACTTTAGATCATGTGAATTACTTTCAAATTTGTTGCCACTCTATAGAGATACTACATCAAAACAATAGTCTTTCACAAACTTCAAATATCAAAAATAAAACCAGCAATAAAATAATAGATTAAATCATAGTCAAGCTTGAGCTGAGTGCAGTAAAGTTTTATTGCTTTGCACCAGCAAAAATGTGAGGAAAACATAATTTTTCATATGAAGTCCTAGAACAGAATGAATGATAGCAACTGTATGACAGAAGAAGATTCAGTTCTGAGCAAAAGCTGGCATGCTGAGCATGCTAAATCAAACCAAACTCAACTTTATCTTATTTTCTCACCCCACCTAAAATACTACTTGCAAGCATAGAAAATTGTGGCTATTTCAGTGCAAATTTTTTTTTCTCTAGTGAAATGATTTATTTATTCTTGTGGATGTCACTGATATCTCCTGCTGTGTATTGCTTTTAAGTAAAATAGAGTTGTTGCCAACTGAAGTCAACCTTCTTTCTTTTATTCTCTCCTTTCTTTACTTTCTCTAGATGTTGTTCGAAATGTAAATCTTAGCAGCCCCAGTAGTTTTTACCTAAAAAGCATCTTGCCCCTATCAAAACAACACTGGTGAATTTCCTACTGATAACAAACTGTCTTTCGCTGGATTTTGCATACTGACCCAGAGTTTCTGCCCAAAAGAACGCTTCTCCCTTATCAGTCCCAGTCACTCATAGAAGTGAAGATGTCTGATTCTGACTGGCAAAAACAACAGAAGGGATTGAGTTTTACAGCCCTTGGGATTTGAGAGCAATTACTCTCAGCTACTGACAGCAGTGTCAGCATGCCCATTGCTGTGTCCCCACGGCAGGTCTGAGCAAGGAAGAAAATAAATGGTTGAGATTAAATTTTCCTCAACTGGACAAACAATAAGGCAATTCTGTGATTACTTCTCTTATGCACTGTATTAAAAGTAGAAAAACTTGCCCATGCGTAAAAGAAGCCTTAAAACTAAAGAGTATCATAGTCACATAGTAAGCTGTCAGTTTGGCCTAGCCTGCCTCTGTTTTGTTCCTGTTTTTCTTCTTTTTTTTTCTTTTCTTCCCACCCCAGTTCTTCAATGCCAGTTACATTTGAAGGACTTAGAAAGAGCAGTGTTAATAACACTGTATTCTGAAAACATGATCCCTCCAAGTTACTGACAACCATATTCTGTATTTAAGGAAAAAATCCTTATTATCACAATCTAATGAGTACTTCTGTTCTTTTTCCTCATCCCAAGCTAACAGAGTGTCCCCCTTTACTTCTAAAACCTGTTTTCTGACTTGCAATTTTTAGAGCCTTTAATTGCCTGTGTAAAGTTCCCTGCTTGCTTCCCTTTTAAATTTATAGTTCAAACATTTAACTTAAATAGTATTTGTATCTTCCTTCCCTTGTCAGTGATCCTCAACAGTGCAAGTTAATTCCATGGGCAACATTTCTTGTATAGCCATTTAGTTTAATAATATCAGGGATACTATTGATCCCTCCACCACTAGGACAGAATTCTTTTCTTAATGCATAGTCACATTTTAATGCAGATTATGAAATATCAAAGTAATGCATATTCAGTACAAAGGTTTAACCAGATTTTAGATTTCAGTTGAAGCATCTAATATATAAGTGAGGAGAAATGAAGCTTTGCAGAACAGAAATTTGTCACAGGAATTGGCTGATTCGTTAGAGAGCAAAAGAATAATACTTCTGTTCTGAAATATGTATTTGCAAAAGTCTGGGGGGAAAAAACCAACTGAAAAACCTGAAGCAACAATCAGTTTTATTTTTGATATCTGCTTTCTGATATGGCTTCATTTTAGGGCCAGATTCTAGGCTATGTTATCGAGCTCAAATTATCTTTAGCCCTTGACTGAAATAAAGGAAACATTCAATTTTGGTTAAGGTTCATTTAAAGTTCTAAGTCAAGAAATATGCTTTAATTGATTTAATTACATGTCTGAAGCTTTCCAGGTCTACTTGTAAAGTCGTTATCATAACAAAAGTTATATTCACTTTTATTTTTACTTTTAGGGATGTATAATTATTTCTTGTTCACAGTTCATAATTACTACATCACATGGTTTTTGGTGTATATGTGATTTTTGGTGTATGACTCATTCAAGAGAAGGAGGGAAAATCTAGACTCTTCCTGTAGGCCTGCAAATATTTTTCACAATCTTCAATCAAACCTCAGTAACCTAGTATAAGCATGGAAGTTCCAGGGCTAAAACAACTGTGACTAAAAAGCATGGTCTTACAGTTGAAGGTGGCATTGCATCAGATTTTCAGCCATTTCAGGCCCTACCTTATGTTGCCTTAGGCCCTGTCAGTTGTACCTCTAATGCAGTTGTCTTGCTGCCTTTAAACTGGTGTAACTTAAGCCCAGATGTCTCTGTTGGAATATGTGCTGCTCACGTCTCTGGTGTTTCCATAACATTCTAGGGGATTAAACAAATGTCCCATATGATTCCTCTCTACTGCACATCATTAAACTGCAAAAGCTCTGGAGCTCGTTGACACGGAATGTTGTGGATGTCAAAATTTACAGAATCAGGCAAATTCTTGGAATACGAATTTGCCACGGGTTATTAAACACAAAGGGAGTTTCTGAAGGGCAGATTACTGGACCCTAGGGAAAATAGGGAGCTGCCATTGTTTGCTCTGGGTCCCCTGTGCTTACTGGGCATCATACAGACAGAATCAGAGAATATCCTGAGTTGGAGGGGACCCACAAGGATCATCGAGTCCAATTCTCTTTCTCAGTTGGTTCTGAGGACCATATGAAGATGTTTGGCTTAAGAGAGTCCAGCTATTCTAGTTTTTTTTTTTGGTATCCATTTACTAGATAAAGTTAAATATCATGTTATTATTTTCATATTTAGAAGCTTGAAAGTTACAGTGGAGATTAAGGATGTACTGGAGGAAGAGTCTTGGGATATGCTGAAACAGTGCTGCTGCACTGAGACCATTTTGGATAGATCTTTTGCTTTTCCATTTAGCAGAACGTTTAGATGTCATATTTTTGTTGCAAGAGAGCTAAAATTTTGTGTTAAATGATAAAGCTGATATAGTAATTGAAGGTTAAATTGTATAGAAATTTGTTGCTGTATTTTAATTTACACCTTTTTTTGGCAAAGGTTCTTATTTTAAAATGTTTTTATTCGAAGTTTTCAGGAGTTTATTTTAGAAAATTAGCTTGTTACTTTGGAGATGGAGAACGTAATTTATTTTCAGAAAAATCAAATATACATATTTCAAATGGAGTCAAGGGAAAAAATATATTTCGTCTTCATGTGATCTTAGGGAAATTATTTGAACTTTCTCTTCATGTGACATGCTAAGACAAACTAAAATGTCTGGAAATTACTGCTAAATTTAGTATTTAACTGATAATTTTTAATCATTATAAAGAAGTGCCAGAAAGCGAATTGGTCTGGAAAGCAGCACAGATCACACATGAAATATCCTAATTCTCTGCTCTTGCTAAATTACACCAAACAGTACGTCACCTGCAATTAGAAACAGAATCTGGGATAATCATTAATTTACTCACTGTTTTCTGCTTGTCCAGCTGAGTTTTTCACCAGTGATGTCACACTTTCTAGCCAGCCAGCAGACTGAAATATGACTGTCTTGTTTTTTTTCAGGCCTTCTGTTTCAAAATGGTAAACTAGGCGAACGCCTCATATATCTTTTTCTTTTGAATATACTAATTGCTTACTTACATCAAGGTCATCGTAACACTTTTACTGGGTCTTGCGGCAATATTCAGCTGAAATGAATGCATTGCCAACTCTGTAGAAAGTGTTGTAGCAATAAGCCTGTCAACATTTCCAATATTCTCAGTCTAAACTCAAGAAGTAATGGTTCTGCTAATAACTCGGGTATAGCTGAAAAGGGAAAAGGCTGGAGGAAAGATTCATTCTCTGTTTCCTTTCAGCTTGGGAGGAGAGGACAGGGAAGGAAAGAAATTAAAAACTAGCTTCCCCAGTCCTAAATAAGAGAACTCCATTGCAATCCTGAGTTCATTTCCACATGCTTAGCTATGTTGGCACACAAGGCATTTAATTTAACACATTGATGAGAATGATTTTTTATAGCAAGGAAGGAGACAGAGAATTCAGAGTTTAACGGTATCTGCCTTTGAATTATCTTAATGATAATATTTTACTTTTCCGTATCCTTCATCTCCAACTTCCTAAAGCATATTCCAGAATGGCTGAACTCATGACTGAAAAGAGCTGTGAGCAGAATCAACAGACCTTGTACTTTCTGAATTAATTATTTCAGTCATACATGCCTCAGCCCTTGCTTGCAGGGGTTTGCTGAAAATAGATTCAACTTCTGAAAACTGAATATTAGTGTGGCTAGGAAGGTCTCTCCTTTCCCAGACACTTTGTTTCTCACCCTTTTTACCATGTTCACCCAGAGTGTCCTCAAGAGAGGACACTTGTATCAATTTGGTCATGCAAAAAGCAGAAGATTATGATCATTTGTACCCATGCAAAGCAAACAGCCTCAGCTAATTTAACAGCACTCAGCAAATTGTGCATAGTTGGTTGGAGCAGAGAGTGAGGGTGAATACATTACCAAGTTGTTAGTGCAGTGGAATTCAGTTAAGTAAGTAAAAAGTGGTCACACTAAGCCACACAATTCCAGTTTGGATACTACCAGTCCTTAGGGATAGATTTTCAAAGCTGTAGGAATTCTGCTGACATTGATGGATTACTCAGTGTCTCTCCAAATCTTTCATGTTTCTTTAATATGGGAAAGTCAATTATCTGTTATCCCAAAACAGTAACAATGTGGCATGTAAACAGATGGGTCCATTGTTTCAGATTTGGTCAGACACTTCCTTTGGCTCTCTGTGAATTTAGTATTTATGCTGAAGTCAATGATCTATCGTCATTGTGATTGTATGAATTATGGAGACTTTTCAAAGACAATAATAAATGGGGCCAATGCTCAAAATTCATATCAAGAGGGGGATCAGAGTCAAGAAAGTTTCATTGTAAAATGTGCATTTGTTCCTCCAAAAATGCCAGTTAAATGTTTTCAACTGCTGAAGAAAATGCTGATGAAACACTTTTAAGAGCTGTAGTATTTCATACACACAATAGAAATAACTAATGGTAATACCAGAGATTTTTTTGGCTTTTTTCTTTCTTCTGTGACACCGACATGCATTCATGTGCAGCATGTCTAAGTGTTCACAGACCATTAGTAAAAAACCCCAGTATATTTATTTCTGGAAAACAAAATTGGCAATAGGAGATCTTGGAGAGTATGCAGCAAATTGCAGTGTGAATAACAAGGGGGAAAAAAAAGAAAAATAATAACAAACATAGTTCCCAGACCTTTCAGTGGCACAACATGAGAGAGATGTGACAGGGTTACAGGAGATTTGCTTCATGCGTTTGTAGCAAGCTGCATAATTCTTCACAATTTCCTACCAAAATTTTTAAATAAATCAAAGCATCATCTTCTCAGCATTCTTTCTGTAACCTTAGCAACAAAAGTAGGAAGAGGGAGAAATTGCAGATGGAAACCCTATCTGTCTGATCTCATCTAGGCGGAGCAGTAAAATGTCTTGAGGGATAAAATGCTATGATCTCTGAGGTATTCTGCTCCAGTACAGATAACAAAGCAAGCTGCTCCTCAGGTTCTTCCTACTCCAGGCAAAGTATGGATGCCTCTCTTCTGGTGTATGAAAAGTGCCTTTCAGTGCTGGAACAGACATAATCTGGCTCCAAAGTGCTACTCCTTAGTTTAGCCATATCCAGGAGTGGGCCAACAATCTGGCTTACATAGGTCAACAACTGGGTGGGTGTTCATTTTGAGGGTATAACCTTGAGGGTATAATATTGGCTGGCACAGTGGATTATAGCAAGTTTGGTGAAGATTTTTGGAATATCTTCATTCCATAGTCATAAGCTAGTGCCCCCAGTGTCCCTATTTGTCTAGAAAACAAAACCCCCAACTCTTTGTTGAGTCAAAATTATTGACTATGTAGTTGAAAGAAACAGCAATTCATTCCTGAGAATTTTTTATAATAAAACTGGAAATATAATTTTGATTCTATCATTTAGTCACTAGCAGTGTATACAATGTTGATTTTTCTTATATTATATCAGGCATATTATTCCATCACCTTGGAAATCAAGATAATTTCTTAAATACACTGCAGAGTTTTTTTTCTTACATAAACATTCAATAAATGGTAGTGCACCTCTATATAGTGCTCCAATAATGAATATGAATTTATATGAAATATTAGGCAATTGTGGTTGCTAAAAGACACTGGAGCCTGTACATGTGCTTTTCTTTTTTAGTTATAGCTAATATTGAAATTGGAGATTAAATTCAGCTCTTCAGTTTGGAAACCTAAGTATAGATAAATGTGGCATAAATGAGGTACGTGCAAGTTTTTGCCAGGAAATGTAGTGGTAGGAGAAGGGGAAATGGCTTCAAACTGAAAGAAAGTAGGTTTAGATGAGATATTAGGAAGAAAGTCTTTGCCGTGAGGATGGTGAGGCACTGGAACACGTTGTCCAGAGCAATTTGGATGACTCATGCTGGGAAGCGTTCAAGGCCAGGCTGGTTGGGCTTTGAGCGACCTGGTCTAGTGGAAAGTGTCCCTGCCCATGGCTGGGGAATTGGAACAAGATGATCTGTAAAGTCTCTTCCAACACAAACGATTCTGTGATCAAAGTTGGTGGAAATTGAAGGTGAACTTGCCTAGCTGTAGATGTCTGATATAATTTTAGGCTGTGGTTATACCGAATGGTCCACTGCCACTCCTGTAGGATAAGGGTCAGCTGTAGGTCCTGAATCATGTCTGCAATTTTCAGATGGCCCTGGGTTCCTCTTGGGATTAGTCAATTAGATCTCATCCATGGTCAGCACAGGCAGTGCAGTTAAAGTGTGTATTTGGATTGTTCTAAAGTGGACCTGAAGGAGCTAGCAAATCTTCACTGATGGCATTTAATAGATCTGTGGTTCTGATAACGAGTGCTTACAAACCCAGCTCTTAGGTAGACAGCTGCACTGAAGTATCCAACCTGCACACCGAATAACATGCTGCTCATCTACCTATTTGTTCATTTGAGTCTGAAGGGGAAAAAAAAGAGTTTTGTTTGTTGTTTGTTTTTACAGATATACCAATAAACTGTATCAAGCAAAATAAAACCAGCCTGTTTCTGGTCAAGGTCAAAATGTTGAGATTCCTCCTTCCTTTTCTCTCTCCCTATCTTACTCGCCACCCCACAACCCCACACCAGTAAAAAAAGATTGATTTCAAACACAAGTAAAATCTCATGTCTTCATCTTTCACTGGTTTTCTGTGCTTAGATATTTCGCATCCCTTCTGTTGCTTGAAATTGTTAAAAGACACTCTTCAGGTCAAAAGTGATTCTGTAGTGCCTTGTGTTTTATCTTCTTAGTGTCCTGTATTCAGATGAAAGACAAAAAATGAAATACAGGTTTATGCAACATTCCATTTTGGATCAATCTACTCTGGAAGAGCAATACAGATTTAGAAGTTATACACAAGAAAAAAATAACATCTATCAAAACCAAAACAATGTGTTAGTATAATTTTGAAATATTTGCGTATGTTGGATCAGCTGCACTCTAGGTTAACTTGAAGGGAGTACTTTTCAGAGGCAATGGAGGGAGGATATTATTTTGCTGGATATTATTTTTTGGATATTATCCTGATCTTGTCTGGGTAATTGTGAAGTGCACAGTGTATTCCTCTTGAAAAAAACAGTGCAGATTCTGCAGAAAGCTTGTTTGGAGCCTGATGTCAGGCAAAGGCAGCAACTCGGACACGCCTGTCTAGGCAACATGTAACTCATCAAGCATTTCAATTAAATATGATGTCTTAGAGTTGTGGCACAAGAGTTCTCAAGGGATTTATTTATTTTATTGAGCGTCACTGCAAGATCTGATAAAGAAGCATTTCTGTGACAAGTCCTTAAGAAATGTGGCTAATGATAACAGCTTGGTAAAACTGTACATAGCATATTTTTCAATATTCTTATGTACACAGTCCTGACTGAAATGCTGTTACAGATGTATACAGAAAAATACATGTGAATAAAAAAAGGCATACTTTTTCCAAACAAAAGAGCAGCAGAAATTGCTAACCACTTTCATAATCATTGTCTTTGTAAGCCATGAATGGTGATTTTGAAATTTTGCATATTGATTGCAAATTTCAGCCAATCTCATGTTTTAGTAACAAAAGCTTCATGTGTGTTGTATGTGAGAGCTAAACTAGAAAGTGCTGTGGCTAAATAAATTACCAGTTTGTTTGCAATCTGTTTAGAACCAGTGCTTCCCAGGGAAGCCATGGTGATGTAGTTTGTCCTGTGATGCCCGGGTTCTCTGATGGGCATGGTCTGGCTATATGCTGACCAGCACACAGCGGGACTGAGCAGCATGGTTTTGGCAAAGACTGGTGCTGAGTAAGGTGTATGTAGGACACCTTTAAAAGCTTCAAAATAAGCTTTATCCCTACAGGTAAGATGCTACCACATTAATTTTCCTGCCTGTATCAACTTTGTATTGATCATACATGTTCCTACAACTGATTGCCCTGCAATTTGCACTCAAACCCTGATGGATCCCTGAAACACAATACTGACAGCTCAGGAATTGCATCTCACACCAGAGAGCGTGGAGGCAGCTTCCTGCACTGTCCTATGGAAAGTCCTGATCAACTACAAACTATACCTGCTAGTATCAACTTAATGCTTCAGATCTGTAACACTTTCCATACCAATTTATAATTGCCATCTTCCCTCCTCGTGTGAGGCCTCAGGGCTATTGGTTAGGTCTTGGTTACTTTTTTCCTCCTGTCTCTTCCAATACAGAAGTGCCAAGGAACGGGAAATAAGGATGACTTACATCTCCTGCCATTTGAATGTATAGTGGAGGAATACATAGGCTACAGAGAGTTTAAAGTTGCTCTAATACCTGGATGGAAAAAAAAGAAGAGCTTGTATAATTTTAAACTGGACTTATTATACATTTAGGAGGAGGAAAAAATTGCCCAAGTGTGGCTATAAGTAGGTCAAAGTACATACACTCAGAAACATTGTTCGTTATATTCCACACAGGAAGTGGATCTTTAAAAGACTAAAATACTAAACCTTTAAAAGCTAACTTGACAAAAATTAGTTATTTATGGTATTATCTAGTGTCATAAGGCCCCAAGAATGCAGCTGGTAACAGATATGGAGTCATAACCACTAACGCTCTGTAGTCTAGACCTGACAGGTCTTTATGTTTACAAAAAGTCATTTTTGCAGTTTCAGTTTCATGAACCCTTCAGTCATTTATACATATCTAAAAATGAGAATATAAACTCTAAAATCTGTGTCATAATTACACCAAAATAAAATTTCTGCTAGACATTTTTTTTGGTCGTTGTATTGAAATGGTTCTTTTTATTTTCTTTTATTGAAGAGGATGCTACGGAGCAGTTAATAAAGACTTGTTTTCAGAATGTCGTTTCTCAGACTTCTGCTCCAGCAAATCAGGAACAAAACTCAATAATAAATATTTCCCTACTGTAATTGGTTTTTGAGTGACTGGTGATTTGGCTTTTTTCCTTTCTTAAGTAAGGCATTGCAGAGATTTTTGCTCTTTTGAAGCTTGTCTCATATGACAAGACAGTCCAAAGGGCTTTATAAGCCTGCTGTAATGACCCCTAAATAGGCTGACAGTTTTATAGCAGTCCCCAAGAGGGAAGCTTCCTTTCAAAAGCAGCTGAATATCATGGAAAAGGCAGTGACTCCACACTGACTTTTCACAAAGCCGGAAAGACTAAATGGCTTTTTGGATTAATAACAGATTTATGGCATCCTTCTCTTGCAGAATGTCTGTCAGCATGTGTGAATCTCCGTTATAGGTGCTGTCAGGAGCTCAGAAAAGTGCAGTTTAAAACCTGGGAGCTTAAGTTGTTGCAGACTTGTGTAAAGCCTTGTGTCTGCGTGGGGGAGAGAGATGTGAGATAAATCCGTTTTTTCATCCCAGCTGGTGACATCATTTAATGTTTACCATAACAACCCCCAGATGTAAATCTGTGAGATTCTGGGCAAAGTGACTTCCATACTGGCCCTGGTGAAAACCTGAGTATGAGGACTGCTGCATACACACAACAGGCTTTCAGGGCTCTGCAGAGTACTCGTGTAGCCTCTTAGAGAATATAGTGTGAGATGATGTTTTTAATACCAAAGCACTCAGACACAGGATTTCCTCTTCAGTTAGATTGCGTTCTTCTCATTCCTTAGTCATTATATTAGCTGTTCAGAATGGGTTTTGCTAGGGTTTGTGTCATCAACAGTGATATTCAAAAGCCATCTTCAGATTCTGCTGATGGTCGAAGTCAAGTATGTATGCCATGCCTGTATTGCTATATATATGTATATTCCCTTAGTTTTTCCCATATCAGACATTTAAAAAAAAAAAAAAAACCAAAAAAAACCAAGCAAAACATTACAGACTGCAGCTTTGTCACTGTGAAAGTAGCAAGTCACTGTGAAAGCACTGCTCTAAATTGCATGTTTCCTCAGTAGATTCATACAGAACCAAGACTTTTGTTAAAAAATTGAACAGCAAAGAGTTTATTCTTGATGCAAAGTGCTTATGAAATAGATAATTCTGAGCACCTCAGAAGGATCAAGCTTCCTAATCAGCAGCCCCTATATATATCCTCTGTAAGACTTTGGTGTTGTAATCCACATGTAGCTTATCTACCAAAATTAGAGCTTTCACATTTTGAGAGGCCAGTTCAAGTTAAGTATTCCTCAGGGTTCTTCGATTATCAGATCCTATAAACCTGTAAATCATAGCATTGCTATGTTGTGATTGTAATTACAGTATTCTGTTAAAATGAGTTTTTTGGCATGCAAAGTGTCTCTCCCTATTTTCCCTGGCCTTAATCTTCCCACTAGGACCCCATCTCAGGATAGGTGATCATTTCTTGTACCATCTCGTCTCCTGTGCTAATGGCTATTGTACTAGGGACATTCTCCATGTATCCTTGCCACCTGCCCCTGTCTCAGTCAGTGTCTGCCTAAAGAAAATGTGACTAAATGAGGAAAATCAGTTGCAACACCACACACACATGCTTCTCCTGCCCAGGTAATGCAGAGTGTGACCGTGCATGTCTCTTGTCCCTTCTCGGTGCCCAAAAACGTGCTGTTGAAAAGAGGTTTTCCATCACCTGCAGTGCAGAGCTAGCTCAAGTCCTATGCAAGCTGTTGCCTCTGTTCTCCCCCTTGGGCTGTTTTTAGCTGGTGGGGACTAATAAAGCTCAGAAATCTAAAAGCAATTTTCTAGCAAAAGTCTGAAACAATTCAGAAGTCAATTTTGGCAGTATTTTACTGACATGATAGGCAGAGATACCATAAGAGAGTAGCCAGCATTACATATGATTGGGTAAAAGTACAAGTAGTTTTGAGGAAGCTGTTTTGGCTGTATGTATGCAGGGGCACATTGTTGCTATCTTATTTAAATAGAAAGGGTGTTTTGGTTCTGCAAAATGGATTTACAGAACTGCTTTATTCCTTAGGGAAATAATTTTAATTGCTAGCTTATTTCCTTTCTCTAAATACCCAAAGAAGTATTGTTATCTTTGCTTTTTTGCTGAAAAGTAGTCTGTATTAAAATATATAATTGCATGTTTTCTTCTTTCAGTGTTTTCATTTTAGTCTACAAATGCACCTTTTAGAAAACACAATTCTCTGATTAATTTCATAGGCTATTAATCTAGAAATGTTTACATTCAGAAGTAAAGACTTTCTGAAATTAGTAATTGGTAATAAATTTTCTTGGAACTAATTTTTTGGGGCAAATACTAGCAGCAATTTCAGTTAATTTAAAAATAGACCTAGTCTGTGAGTTTGGCAATATTAGACCAATTTGTTAATGTATTTTGTTAAAAATCAGATACCAGACTTTCCATTCACAGTGATAAAATTAAGCATCTATAAAGTCTACCACCATATCCTTGAGGGCTTCAGAGTTTTTTCATTATGTTGTCATCTCAGTGGAAGCTGGAAATGCAATTTCAATAAGTAGCATATTTAAAGGGACAACAGTTATCAAATTAAACGCAGCCTTGCTGTCTTCTCTTGCATTTGGCAATAACTTATGATACTTGATGAGGAAGATCTGAAGATGAGGATCTTTGGATGGGATGATTGATTGATTGATTGATTGATTGATTGATTTTTCATTGATAATATCACAAACAGTGTTCCAGTACTGGGAGAAGGCAGTCAAAATAATCGGCTGAAATGTAATGGCCATCTGGTTGGCTGATCCATAATAATTTGTCTTGTGAGTGTCTTTCTTTCTTTCTTTTTCTTCCTTCCTTCCTTCCTTCCTTCCTTCCTTCCTTCCTTCCTTCCTTCCTTCC
>VWPU01012495.1:64709-175520 GCA_013398955.1 Callaeas wilsoni
TTCTTTCTTTCTTTCTTTCTTTCTTTCTTTCTTTCTTTCTTTCTTTCTTTCTTTCTTTCTTTCTTTCTTTCTTTCTTTCTTTCTTTCTTTCTTTCTTCTCAGAGAAAGAAAGACTTTTTCTACAACGTACTATTGTGCAACAGCAGAGCTCATTCCTGGGTGTGCCAACTGCTTTTTCTCTGGTTGAAGTTATTAGTTTTCTTCAATTACAACCTTACAGAGAGAGAGCTTAAGAGATGGCAGAACTTCCTGTTCAGTAATGTCTGTGGTTTGGATCTAATTGAATCCAGTATTTGAAAACAAAATATTCATGCAGTTGGATTCAACAGCAACTCTTACTCCTAAATCTTGTTTGGTAATATCCTCTGTCTCCTAGAGACTTATATTACTTTTCAATTTCTGTTAAAGAAAAAATGTGACAGAAAAATAATTAAATCTAAAAAGTCTCATGTTTACCTATGTGATTGTATCATCATACAATCACGGTATCTTCATTGAGAGGGAACTTTATTGTTTCATGTTTGTTTCAGTGCTATATTCATGTATATCTTTGGCCAGAATCCCAGTTAATAATTTGAACTAATGTCAGAGGCATAATGGAGACATTACTTTTAAATATCACATAGAGTTACTTTATGTCATCTTGATCATGAAAGATCACATCACACATTGGAAGCCTTAATCTGTTAAGGGGCAGCAGTTACTGATGAAATGAGTGTGTGATGTTTGGACCGTATTTGGGATTATCCATATATGTAATGTGTGGAATGCATGTTAAGTCTTTGAATTTGACAAATACTGTACACCAAGTATTTAAAGAAGGTTTAATCTGAAGTTGTGCTGAGCTTTTACGAGTAGTGCATGTATTCAGCTTTCCTGAAAAATTCACTTGTATTTGGAGAAGTATGGGAATATATTCAAAGTGTCATCAGACAATATCCCTTATGAAAGCTAAGAAATTAATCTCTACAGTCAATAATAAGATGGCAACTCAGCATCAAGTATTGCCTGAGGTTAAAAATAACTTATTTCCCCTAAAGAAAAGTGTCATGAGAGATGTTCTAATAAATATTCCCTTTATACTCACAAAGGTTGCCAACAGTAATCCTCATAACTGGTGCAAAGAATATCTGGAAAAATCCTTTGCTTTGATGGTGTACTGTTCCGTAGAAGAAAGGTGCTATGTACTTCATATACAAACAGAATTTGGACAGAATTGCACATATAGAGAACCAGTGGGAGATAATGCTCATATCCCCCAAATACCTGAAAAAAGAAAGAAAAAAATAAAAGCTTTCTTGAAGCGGTAAATGGTATATTCTTTGCTTTCTCTGCATGTCCTTTCTTTCAGTAACATGCTTCTATGTCATTAATAGATACTGACAAGTTTGTTTCTCTTAATAATTGTGTTTATGTATCATTCTAATTATCAGCAGAACTCTAAATCTGTCTCATATAACTATTAAAATTATTTTCTTCATTGAATAGTTTACATGCAATTTCAGTAAGAGTTCTTAAGCATTTTTCCATCTTCTTATGTAGTACCTACCTGTAGGGAATGGAATGTATTATGAAGCAGATACAATCAACCAAGGCATATAAACAAGTCTGAAAAAATGAAAACTCATAGGTACCTAATGATACCAATAAAATCATATTTATGAAAGACTCCAAGAATTTCATTTCCATGGTAATGCAAATTAGGAACTATGAAAGCAGTGACTTGGAACAGAAGCTTGGATCCTAACCTTCCTGGGAGCTCCCAAGCTGTTCACATCGACTTTAGTACTTAGCTGAATGTGCCTTTTTGTTTCAGATTGTAAATTTACAGATGGGTTTAAGAGACATAATTAATAGTATATTCATAAAATACATCTGCATGAAGGCTATGAAGAGGAATTCTGTCTTCCTTCTATCATTCAAGTAGAAGTGAATTTGTTTCCTTCCAGAATAAAGATATAATCTAAGATTATTTAACTTGAATTAAAACACTAAATGAGACTTTTTATACACAAAATTTGGTAGACATAAGTAACTCCTCACACAGAGTCAAAATTTTCCGCTGAATGCTGTAATTTAAGTGTTTGATTTACAATCTGTATGAGTCTGATGAGTCTGCTTTAAGCATGGGTCAAGATACCATTTAAAACATTCTTATAGAGCTACCAACTAGGCTCAGTGCTAGTGCCTTCTAGTTGTGGAGGTGGGGGCTTAGTTACTAGAAATTAACTGGGGTAGCTTTATTAGCTATAAAAAAATTGACGTGCAAAAAAACCTTGCACAGTTTTGACTGTAAATATTGCATGTTTATCTGAAATAAATTGTTTTGGTAATTATTTGTTATTTGTCTCTGGAGCTCTTTCCTTGAGACTTTGTATGCCTTAAATGTGACCATTATTTACTAAGGAAATTCCCAGTCAGAATGATAAATTGGGCTGGGAATATATATATTTGTTTTCAAAACCTTTTAATTTGCAGTACTTCCATTGCATACATGACAGTAATAACTGCTCCTATTGACCATTAAAGGAGGAAAGAATTTGGTAAGGTGGCTGGCTTTTGTCATCTTCCTGACAGTATAGTTTTAATTATGTTTACTTGTGTGACTAACCTAGAGCTGGTGAAGCTGTTAGAAGTTGCTTCAGAATTGTTACTGAGATTTACTGGACTACAAAGTACATCCTGGCATACAAAGTACGGCGGAAGACACAGAAATTGTCAAGGAGAAAATAGCCTGATTATATCTGCAACAGCTAAAGTAAGATGCATCAGTAATGATGTTAGTGTAGGGTCAAATCCATCTGAAACAGGATTTATGGTCAATATGTTTAATCTAGGACGTGAATGATGTCATTAGAATCGAAGTCCTTGCCATGTATGTCTGCAGCTCAGGATCGTGTCAGTAGGAATGGGTTGTTTGATCTGGGGTTGTGGGGAGGGGATGTCAGGTCTGCATGTCATGGCCTGGTTTGAGGGTACTCCTGTGTGGCTGACTGGATATAGGAGGTACAGCAGGAAAGGAATGTCTCCATCACCAGGGTAATTTCAAATTCTAAGTTCTCTTCCATTTTCTGTGGTACTGTTTATTTTCTAAGTTTATTTTAATTTTCAAACTCTATCATTGAGGCTTTGGGGTTTTTTTACTTTGTCTCAGAAGGGGAGGAAGCAAGGAAGGAACTAAGAAATAGTAGCATGACTAGCATGTACTACTTTTATTGTATTACTTGTAGCTATTCAGCAGAAAGCTGGCAATGCTGTTGATTTCAATATTTTATGGTTGCAACATCTTGGTTTGAGTAAAGGAAGACTGGGAATCTGAGATGAGTTTCATTTCTTGCCTCAAACCACATACTTTTTTCTTCTTTCTGTCTTAGATAGGAAGGTAGAGACCTTCACAGTATTTGACCTTAACAGAAATTTGCTGTGATGGAAGCATGACAGCAACTACTGTATCTTTTAAAACCAAGAGAATTAGGAAGATTTCTTCCACACATATGTATATATTTCTCTGTCTTGGAGGGGCAAATCTACAGTAAACTAAACTTTCAGAGGTTAAAATAAAATAGCATTGAAAGCCTACAGCTATAAGGAATGTTTTGGATGTTCTTATATAGGCTAGTCTAGTGAATTATGTTCAGAAATGTTAAAAACTACTTTTTTTTTAAGGTGTTATCTGTGAGTAGTTCTCATGGCTTTGTTAGAGTGTGACCATTGTTACAGGAACTGTCCATCTTGCCTCAAAAGCCATCAGACATTTTGCCATAGATTTCACTGATGTGGTCATTACAGAACCTGTGTGATTGGGATTTGGGAGAGTGAACCTTATAATCATAATATAAGATGATTGCATGAGGTAAATGCCTTGTCAGCTGCTAATGGTTAGGAGCAGAGCTGTCTTTGCAACATATTTACGATCTTTACTCTTTTTCATTCATTACTGAGTTTCTTTGAGGAGCAACAGGACTCAGTATATCAAAGGTGAGTTTTATATAAAACTAAGGTGCATCTTCCATTAGAATCTGTTTTTTCTGTGTTTTTTTCCCTTTTTCAGGAGGATACAGATCATAATTATTATACATCAAGGACATATGGCCCATATGATTCTACCAGCCGGGATCTATGGGTCAATATAGACCAAATGGAGAAGGACAAAGTAAAGATTCATGGCATCCTTTCCAATACCCATCGTCAAGCAGCAGTAAGTTATTTTGTCATTTTCTTCTTTGACTAACATGGATTATTTTTCCCCAGTGACCCACACAGCAATATTACTAAGTACCATGACTACTGTTCACAGAGCTATATCTTTGAATTCTAGTTAAGCTGTGGAAGTCTTTACACTGTTGTTATCAAATGATTCCAAGTTGCCTTTTTTAGCCTTCTGTAACAGTCCTTCAGAGATGCATTTACAGATATATTTACAATTTTCCTCTGTTCATAAGGATCACAAACTATCAAATAGTAAACCACTTGTGTTGCTGAAATCAGAGGGAGTTTTACTGTTGAGTTTAATAGTAATAGAGCTGGGTTCAGGATGAAGTTGATGAAGTTTTAAGTCTCATGGAATGTATGTAGTGTGTTTACACTTCTATTTTATATAAGGTGTCACGCTTAAATTTCCTTTTGTGACAACTGATAAAGCTCATGAGAATGTCATATAGTAACACAAATTACATGATCACAATTTTAGGTTATCAGCAAGTAAATAAATTGGAGTGTGAATAAAAATCATGTTTAACTTCTTGTAATCATGCTGCTGGTAAGGTAGGTATGAAAATAATGAGCTTGCACACTTAGAAATGGAATCGAATACTGTATGATTTAGAGATTGTATTCTCAGTTCTCACCTGTGGCTAGAAGCTGCATACAGAAAAGCCAATATTAGCATAAATTAAATATGGAAAGTTACAGCTCAGAACTGTGGTTCATCCACAGAAACAAGACTCTTGTTTCATCCACTCACCAACTTAGCTCCAACAAAAAGTCCTTGGGTTTTCCCAGTTTAAAAAAAAAGTCTAGTGAATGCCTTACTTAAAAGTTATAGTTTTTAAAGATGCAGGTGTGTTTAACAGTTTTAAAGCTGAGAGAAAGCCCAAATTTAATGCAGCTTTTCCTTCATTTATCTGTTTTCTCCCTGGCACAAGCCAGGTGACTGCTCAAAGGAATGCAGGAGGCAGCAGAAAGAAATACTGCAGTATTTAAGTCAGAATGCAGAAAGCAGAGTGAGGTGATAAATCCAGCACATGTAACTGATACAGAGTCCAGTTCAAAAAGTATATCCTTCATAGTTAAAAGACTGTAGGCAGTCAGGGATAATGAAAATGCAGAGGGTTCAGACAGTTATATGTCTTTGGGGTAGACTTAATAAAACAGTGTATCAGCTATTTTCTTAGGACAATTTGATTCTAATGAGAAAAAAAGAACCTCAAGGGTACCTAAAAGTGAGAACCTCTATTGTCTGCCTTGTCTACTTCATGTGTGATCCTGGTGCTCTTTGTTGAGGGAAAGAATGGAAATATGCCTAAAGATAATAAAGGTAATAAATAAATTAAAAGTAATAAAGGTAATAAATAAATAAATTAAAAATTTTAACCCATGTTTAATGATTAGTAAGGATGAAACCCTTCCACATCTTTGTTGGCAGCACTTTTGTTTCCAGTTGGATCCCTGAGATTATGCAGCTAAAATGTCCTTTCCAAGGGGGACATTTTGTTGAAGTTATTAAACCAGAGCCTAGAACAAGGCAATATTTTTGGTCTCGTGTGGGATCAGTGTAGAGGACCATTCAGCATGGCAGGTGGAACCTTCAGGGCTTCAACTGTTTCTCCCCAAAGCAAGTGGTTTAAGACCTTTCTTCTGAATGTCAGGTGCCCCCTCTGCCTTTCTGCCAGCTCCGGCAGAGAAGGCTCTGGTTCCTGTTTAGCACACTGATATCTGTCTCTTTCCATGCTTACCCAAGTATCTTGGACTATGAACTTGAGTGGCTGCAGCCACGTCTACATACAGTTTTAAAGACCCCTTTTTCAGATTTGTTTTATGTCCCCCCAAAGGATGAAAAAGTACCAGAGTCATCTTGTAAGTTTATTCCTTATTGATGTATCTATAATAGATCTTTTGTATGTGTGTGTCCAAGTAAACAACATCCATATGTACTACACAACAAAGGTGTTTAACAGAGAGATGTGATCTTTATAACTGTACAACTGTGGAGTCATATACTTTGAGATCATACATACCTCAGCAGCAATCTCTTACCTTCTCTCCCATAGAGATAAACTTTGCCATTACTCTTTTTAAAAGGCCATTTTTCACTTCTTACTGTGACTTAATAATTTACATGATATTTCCTAAACATTATTCTCCAATTTGACAATAGAACCAGGAGTTAAATTATTACATGCTAAATATTGAGGAATTCATTTATGGTATCAGGGATTCTTTGAATGCTAAAAATTTTACACTCAATTTGTGAGTTTTTCTTCATTTGGAAGTAAATAATCCTGAGAGTTCCCAGAAGCTGTCAGTTGGTTTTGCTTCTACAAGAAAAGTCATAAAGACTGGAGAGGGTCCTGGAGAGGATCCATGAGATGGTTTGACTTTATAAACAGCATGGTAATTGCTTGTGGAAAGTAGCAAACATATATTAATAGAACAATTAAAATGTCTAACACTACAGGATTTATAACACTAGCAGTATGGGTGTTTTTTCAATATATTGCCACCATCTTCTTAACCATGTAATAAAATTTTAGAGGTGGCTTTGATATTCAGTGTGTTTAGATTAGATATCTAAGGGTTGATTACTCAAACACTGAATTAGAATACAGGATACATCACACCTGGGGACTCAACTCCCTTTCTTTCCAGTCCATTCTATCATTTATGCATGGAGAAAACATTTTATTTCAGTGAATTGAAAATTATGATAGTCTTTCTTAAAAACAAGATATGCTTTCTAGCATCAAAATAAAAGCAAAATTTTACTAACTGTTAGAATATTGTGTTTTAAAATAAGACTTAAATCATGTCGGTTCTTCATTACAGTATTATGCTAAAAAATTGGCTATGTTAAACATTTTTATGTTGTCAGAATTTAAGGTATCGTGTTTTGACTTAAGTCAGTGGGAGATCTGTATCTGGCTTGAGTGAGAATGGGGTCAAGTTTTTGTTGCAAACATCTTTATACTAATGTTTATATTATAGCAATTTAGAAGACAGATAAGGGGGCACAGTTTTCATTTGAAGTAGTTTAATGGTTATTATGATTCAGAAAGTTAAAGCCAATAGGTAAAATGGAGGATGGTGTATAAAGGAAAGAGGGAAAGCTTGGTCAGAAAATTGGTAGTTTTAACAGAGGTCTTAAAATTATGTTTGGTAGAGCAAGGACATAATTTAAATGGCATGCATTCATAGATGTAGCATACACTTCAGCAGTGAAAGCTGTAGAACATGGTAAAAGAACATTTGTATGAGTTAATTCATGTGCTGTCTTTTGCATATGCCATTTTTTATTAGAAATGTTCAGTTGTACATCCATATTTATGTATATACAGAAAAGGTCATTAGAACCTACTCAGTCCAATTAACACAATGCAGATGGATTCTGCATTCTAATTAAAAACAAACAAAAAGTGTGCTAATAAATCCTGTAAAAATTCTGTCTTCCACTTAAATGGAAAGCAAATCTAATTTAAAGTTACTGTAAGCCTTCAACTGCTAAATAATTCTTTAAATATTTCTGATGGATATAAATATAATTATTCCTGAGAGAAGAAGTACTCAGATATAATCTGAAAATAATAAACACAGGACAGAAATAATGGTAGGGAAAATAAAGACAAAAGAGTACTTTTCTTCTTCCCCCCCCTCCCCCAGCTTTTTTAAAATGTTTGGGCTGTTACCCTTTCCTAAGTGGAGTCATCAAAAGTTACAGTTGAGAGACATTCACCAACAACCCATCTTCACACCAATTTTTACTGTAGTAACTCCTCCAAAAGAAGGAATAATGGACTTCATGCTCATTTCATAGTTGGTATTTGGACCATTATGGAAGAGATGGGTTTTATGGGATATTATATTTAAACAGTAAAAAGACCTTGCTGAGATTTCAGCATCCTTTCTGCCATGACTACTAATTTATGCAGAGTTTAACCAGGTAGCACACAAGGTGATAATTATGAGTGGCCACAATAATCACTGAGCTTTGGGAAAGGAATGGAATAGATAGAATAAGATACAGCCACAGGCAGAGAGGCAAAATGAGTTTGAATTTGAATGGTGCTTTATGGTGAGCTTAATTGAGGAGGAGAGTTCATTCCCTAAATTACAATTCTCTGCTATGCATTCAGCTGATAGAGGATAGTCACTTGTAGGCGGATGGAGAAAACAAATGTTCTTTTTACAATTTTATTTATTTGTTTATTTATTTATTTATTTTATTTTGCAATAAGTAGCTTAAGTACAGTTCATTATTGCTTTTCTTGAATATTTCTTTATACATCATTCCGTCTCCTGACAGTAGAGAGAGTTCTAGGAACTGGTGTCATATAGGTTAGATGGAGGAATTACCTTACAGTGACCAGCCTTCCTCAGACGAGCACCCAGGCAGCAGCAGAATGTCAGGGACAGCACTTGAATCTGAAGGCTCATGTGGCAGAGCAGCAGATAGCCAGCAGCCAAAGTAGCAGCCATCCTGTAAAACATAGGTGTTGCTAAGGCTTTAGATATTGATGGGTCCTTTTAAGAAAGAGGTTAAAGTGACTTTTTTTTAAGGAGAAACTCTACAAATCTTTTATTAATTTTATTCGTGTGATTGAGTTACAATGTCTGTTCATGTATTTTCTTTTCTGAAGTTTTCTGTTATAAAGATCCACTGCTTTAAGTGTTTAAGTGCTCCACAGAATTCTTTCCAGTTAGCTACTGGCAATTCCAAATTAAGAATAACAAGGCTCCAGTGAAAAATAAAAAGCAATGAAAGAGATATTTGAAGTGGATGACTGTTCATCTTTTTTTTCTCTTAGTGTTCTGCTCAATATTGATTTTATTTTCTGGTGTTATTCCTTTCAGAGAGTGAATCTGTCCTTTGATTTTCCATTTTACGGACATTTTCTACGTGAAATTACTGTGGCAACTGGGGGTAAGTAGCTTTCTAACCATTTACTTTGAGTAAGATGAGAAGAGTTTCTTGCAGCTATTTAAAATACATTTTTTTCCCTGCTTGTATATGTCAAGAGATGAACTGCAGCTTTTATTTAGGAAATTTTCCTGTCCACAAAAAGAATATCACAAAATATCAATATGATGATAAACCTCCAGCAGTTCAAGTTGAACTTTTATAAACCCTTCTCATTGTAAGAATTTACAGCATTAATCCTTTTCTGTTTAGGTATTTTCCCCAACACTCAGGTGTATGTGTGTTTAGCAGTTGCACTGAAGGTGACAGTGCTGGAGCCAAAACAAGGAGGGGGACAGGGTTTGCCTGCAGGAGGGGAGAGGATTTCCTGCCCAAAGATAAGAAGTGCTGCTGGAAGTACAGCATGTGTCACCTGTAAGAAACCCATTGCAGTGCATTGTCGTGGTGTGGTATGGCCGCTGAAAATGTACCATGGCCTTCCTCTCCATGTTCCATGAGGAGGAGTGGGGTGAGAATGGAGGTAGGGCCAGCTCAAGCTCCCAGTCTGGCAGCTCTGGGCACCACTGGTGGCTCATGGTTGGGGTTCTCCCCCCACTGCTGCTGGCTGCTGCTTGCACCGATCTCCTGCACTGGGAACGGCCGTCAACTCCTTCTGTTCCCCTCCCACTCCACCTCCTTGAAAGGCAGTTTGATTCTAATGAGACGAGGAAAAGGAGACGATGTGGAAGACAACAAATGAGAAAAAGAAGGAGAGGGAGTAATAGTAAAAAAATGAAAACAGGGACGCAAAAGGCAGCATCATGAAGAGCACACCCAGAGGTTCCTCTGGTCCTTGAACGTGTCCAGCAAGTTCATGAACCCTGGCTGGTGGCGCTCAGCCTAGAGATGTGACAGGACAAGCAGGCAGAAATAGGAGCCACCATCGTCAGGAACAATCCTACCCTGTCCCTGGTCAAAGTTTCTCCTTCTCTTGCTATGGGATGCACAGGATCAGGGGATATCCATGTCCTGCCTGAATGGGGAGGTTATGAATAAAAGCTTGGGTTAGAATTGAAGCCAGTGTCTCAACAAGAGTGGGAACTGGAACAGAGGTTCCTGTCATGCTCCGTATCAGGATCTCCATTTCGCTACCAAAGCAGAATGCAAGCGATGGACAAAGGTGAATAAAGGCTGATATTAAAGGTTGATTTGTGGTAGAATGATAAAAAAGGATGCAGAATTATGAAGTGACTTCAGTATCAGTTTTGTCTTCTTGATCAGCAGTGACATTTTGATGCTGATTTGGATCAGATGAGCCAAGAACCACTGATTTTGAGATTTTTCTGATTTCCATTCTGCTTTTCTGGTAGTTTCATTTTGGTGCTTGATCATCAATGCCTAGTTCTGTATTCTTTATTAGAGAAGTTGCATTTGATTGGCTGCCAAAATCAAGCATGTGATCTGTGTAGCATGAAAGGATGGGATGGGATGGGATGGGATGGGATGGATCCTGCACAGCTAAAACAGCAGTGGTGGGGACAGGGTTCATCCTCTAAATGTCCCTTATTCTTACTGCTGTACTTGGTTCCTTAAAATTTCACAAAGTTCACTCTCTCCAAGTAATTCTTTTTGTGTGGTCATTATGCTGAGCCTTCCCTTTTAATGGAAGTCCTGAATTTTTACTACTTTTACCACTTTCACTAATATGCTGCTGTGACCAGTTTCTCCATTGCACCCAAAAGACTGAAGGAAAGTTAATCTCATGAGGTGAACTGTGTAGCAGCAATTTGTGAGGTACTTTTTTTTTTTTTGCTTTTGGTACAGAGTAACTGGGGAGTTTAAGTGGTTTTGTTTTATTTTTTTTAAAAAAGTGTAAGAATATAAAAATGACTGCAGCTCTGCAGGGTTCTTTTCTCTTGCTATTAATGGAACACTGGCTGATAATTGTGCTTTTTGCTCCATTTCTACTAAATAAAATACTATCGCTGTAAATAGATCTATGGATTATTGTCAAGCGAAATAGGACTTTAAAATCAGTCCTTTTAATGTGTATCATGGATATTAGCACAGAGATATTTCTGTCTTTCATTGACATTTCCATGATTTTTCAACTTCAAAATTAAGCATGAAAAAGATCTAGCTAGTAATAGATTTTAAAATGTTATCTTGATAAAGCTCAGTAACTGCAAGTCATTCTGTCAGTCCAGGAAAAGATGCAACTTTACTACAGCTATAAGACTCCTAAACACATTTAGCAGGAAAAGAAAGGTTTATTTCTGTACCAACTCTCTAAGAGTGTTTTAATTCAGATATATTTGCAAATTTTGTTGCTAGGCTAAGCATCACACTTCACTACCAATGATTTATGATAACAAAAGGTGAATATAGGTTCCATGAGCTTCATATACTCTGTGGTCTGCTATTTCTTAGTAACCAAGATTTTAAAATGGCATTACTATTATTAGAGACCTGGAATACCTCCAGAGGTTATTCTGACATCAGAAGAATGACAAAGTTAATATGTGCAGGAGTGCCATATGACAGATGTCCACTTCCTGGAGAGCAGGATATTATTAATTATGCTAACAACAACACTAAAAACTGTTTTTACATCCAAATCATAAATTAAATAACTTTCTTAAAAGGGAAGTCGAGGACAATAGCACACTAAATCCTTGTCACAATAAAAACATCTACCCCAGTGGTTTCTGCCATTCTTCATGGAGTGCACACTGTAGCATAGTAGGGTTCCCAAATTGCTTAGGATGATTTTGAAATCACTGTGGTTTAAAATTCAACTTTTTTTCTCTTTAGCTAATATTTATTTCCTCTTCTGAATAGTTTTGACGAGCTGATTTTGTTTAACTAAGAAAAGGAAGAATGGGGAGTGAAAATAAATAGTCCGAGGGTTTTATCCACTGTTGTCCTTAGCTTGTATTTGAAAAGACTATATATTATTATGGGAATTATATATTAGAATTAAGCAATTATTAACATAATTAATAATTGATTCTTTGATATACAGACATTTCTCTGCCCACATTCTTACAGATAGCTCTCAAAACTTTAATAACAGTAAGTAACACAAGAAGAAGCTGAATTTTGTTTTTTGTGCAGTTTTCTAAAGTTTGAGCCCCACAGACCAAAATGTGGTTATTTTTGTTAAAAAGCACTCGTGAGATAGCAAGCCATATGATGTCAGGACCTGAGTATATGAAGTGTGCTTGTTGCCAGTCACTGATACCCCTCACAGAGCTCAGTGGAGCTGGGGAAGCCCTCCCTTGGGATACATCTCTCCATGCAGTACCATAACCCTACTCACGGGTGTCCTTGAAGCTCTGTGGCCCCACATCCTACTCAACATGCAGCAAACTTCATTGTCGGCTATTTAATTTTCCATGTTTGTGGTAGTAAGCTCCTCTTATTTATTCTCTGTGGGGGTTTTTTTGTTTGTTTGTTTTGTTTATCAGTCTCTAATTTTTAGTTCAATTTTATATCAGATACTGTAAATTATTTAGTTGTTTTTTTTTTCTTTTAAGGCATTTTTGTTGACATTGTTTCTCTATGGTATTGCAGGGATCAGGAAAGGCCTTGCTGTGCAAGCACTGCCCAGCATTAATGAAACATAACAGTAACAGTACAAATTGAAGTGACTAGGTGATTACATTTTTAGATTTATAATGCTGAATATTGAGACATTTTCCCAGCCAGCATGAAGGCTTCAGAAATGTCCACCTACCCTGTACAATAGCAGGTTGATGAAGTTGAAGCAAGCAGCTGAATTTTTAAATATTGTATTAAATCTGGTGAGACAATATTTGCTGAATAGTGTTTCAGTAGAGGAATATTCCAGATGGAGGAATTGTTGAAATAATTCTTACGGTGAGGATGCTGCCTGAGCATTTCTACCACTGTCAATCGAAGGAGTACCAAACAAAGAAATAAAAAGCCATCCTAGCAGTAAATCCCACTGTAATTGAATTAAAGTGGATCATTTTCTAAAACAGAAATCAAGATCTCTTTGTATGATTTTTGCTTCCTAAGAAGTAATCATGAGATCTCATGCTTCAAAATACTTGTATTTATGGAAGAAAGAGATCTTTGTGCATCCAAGATTCACACAGCTTTTCATCAGAACTACAACTGTCCTACGCTCTATTGGCACAAGAACGCAAGCATTGAAAATACTGAAATAATTTTTCTGCTGAAACCTGATGTTATTTGATCTTGTGTTGAAGAGCAGCTGTGAGGTACCTGAGCATGGTTTCTAAACCCTGACTAGTTAGGACAACTGATTCAAAGTAATCTTTCATTCTCATGAGAATCATGCTTATTTCAGTATCAAACTCTTTTTAAGTGTACATATGGCTTGTGGGAAAGTAGCACAGGCAAAATATCTCAGGTTAGAAAGCTAGTTGGTTAGCTGCTTAAAAGCTGAAGTTTTATACAGAGATAACACTTTAAATTTTCTTTTGGACATTAAATGTGTATATATGATTATGGAATTCATGTTTAATTTTACTGTTTTCAATGTAGCAGGAGGGATATGAAAAGTATACCAAAGTGTGGAGAATTCTAATATCATTTCCATCACACTTTGCAGTACTTTCAAGGAAAAAGGATCAATGATAGAAAGCATGCTGTGGGGAAGGGATAAAGCCTGATGTTGCATTGTCTGAGCCCTATCTTTCTGTGTTGGCACATAGAGCAATACTTCTGAGCAGGAGGGAAATTTGTCCAGCTAGCTGGTGGTACTGTGGAAAGAGAAAGGTCCATGGGGTCAGGACCTGAGCTTGGTAAGGGTCAGGATGGCTGTGCATTTGCAGCCTGCAGAAAGTCTATGCTAATGAATTCTTTTCCCTGCATCTCATTTATTTTCTTAAACTTTCTATCTCATTTATAAGTAGAGTGAAATTTACCTGGCTCTTTGAATTATCAGTGTCCTGAGTGGAGCGTTTTGTTGGAGTCTGTCAGAAATCTCAGTGAGGCTTTTCTGGCTGTTCCTGGTGCTCTGAACCCTTCAGCACAGGAGCCAGCAGGAGATGTGTTCATCACGTAATGAAGAGCTCTTTGTTAATACAAATTGCCCTATGGGCAACATCTGTTAAATGGCAAAGGTGATACAAAGCAGAGTGAAACACAGTGTTTCCAGCCAAAATCAGTGCCTCTGATTGGCTTGTGTTTGTTACAGCGGATTACACTTGTCATCACCAGTGGGCAGCTCACTCTGAAGGGACTGTAGAGGTCTGGCTATTGACAAGCTCACACAATTGCTTTCATTTACCTCATCTTTTTCTGATGTCTTATATTGCCATGTAGTAGTTACAAAAATTTTCTTCCTGTAAAGCTTCCTTTGTCTGTCATTCTTGTGTCAAGTATCCTGGGAATACCCCTCCTGTCTTTGTAAGGGAGTAACCTCTCCCTGGAGACTCTGCTTTGCCTACCTTTTCTCAGTGAACCCTTACAACCCTTTTCGTTCTCACACTTATGCTTTATCTTTACAAATTGGATCAGAAGCACTTAGGGCAAAGGGAATGATAAGCTTTAGGGAAAAAAAGGCATTCCATATGTTTTGACATTACTCTGATCATCATATATTAAGGCATTTGCCAACTTTGACTATAAGGATTATGGGCAGTAGTGGTACTGAAGTGACAACACGGCTTAAAATGACCATATTTGTGTTTTTGTAAGACTCTGTTTCATAGAATAATGGATAAATAGCCATAGCATTTGTCCACATGTAATGCCAAATAAGCATTAAATAAAATTAAATCATTTGGCAGAAAATAATAATAAATTAAATGGCTTAATGTTAAGTCGAAGAGCCCTCAGGACAGCCAAAAACTGCTCCACTGAACACTGGAAAATTGTTAGGTATAGGCTATGTCTAAAATGGATCCATAACTTTTTATAGTATAATTTTTTTAGTAGACGTTTATCTTATGGTCAGCCTTTGTAGTAGCACTCAAAGTTTCAATAGTATTACTATTATCATAGTAAAGATTTTTAACATTCGATAGGTCTTTATTTTCTCCAGGTTCTACAAAATACAATGTTTATTTGGTTTGGTGTATGCTTATAAGCTAAAAAAAAAGCTTCAATACGTTTCTGCCTATAGCTTTTAATTAAAAGAGGAAATTCCTGATGAGGAGTGGGAAATACACCTATTGATGCTGTAAGACAGCAGTTCATAAAAGTTATGTATAAGCGTTTAATTCCTAGACCAAATGAAATGTGGTCGGTTCATAAATTTTCTATGATTTTTAAAATAGTGCTTGTATGTATCTGTTTCATAAAGCCAAAATTAAGATCATTATAATAGTTGGTTACAAAATTTTTTAAAAAATTAAGTCTTTCCAAGCATAGAGTATTTAGATACCATTCAGGCTGAGAATTGTGTTAAAAATTCAGCTTAGACTCAATATTAATTATTAAACATAAGGACTGCTATAAGTTACATAATTTCTAATACAAGGTGAGTCTTAGTTTGAATTCTGTCCAAATATTATTAAGACTTTTCCTTTCTGAAAAAGTTTATTTGTAACTTTGACAGAAGTTCTGTTTCCTGGTTTTCTTAGTGTTTGGGTTTAGGGTTTTTTATTTGTTGAATTCCCACTAATATCAATATGATTGCCAAGGGGTAATAAAATCCTTTCAGTCGCTTGGTCCTATGTGCATCTTAATGAAGATTCTTTTCCTTGAACTTTTATGGGAACTCATTTTACATCTCAAATCAGGCAGCTGTAAATGCAGTTTTATAATTTTGGATGTGAAATCTTGTATTATTGTGTGATGCTATTGCTACCTAATACCCCATAGCACCAGCACCATTGATGATTGCTCCTAACAGCCAGGGAAACTGAGGGCTTCGTTCTCCTTAGCATGTTGTCCTCCATATCTGTAAATGTCATACATTTATGTTCTTGTTCTTAGAATATTTACAAAATTCGTATTGTTCCTCATATTTCTGCTGTAATCTAGGCACCTGTACTGACTGATCATTGAAATGACTAAGACAAGTGTTCATAGAAATTATATCCTGATCCTGTTGCTATCAAAATGAGCCGTAAACCTCCTTAGATTGCCACAGGATGCTTCCCTAATTGTCTGTACCTCCTATCAGGGCAGCTCTCCATTTAAAGGTAGCTGCTCTGCTAAAGCCATGCTCTGCAATGGCAGGAAGCAGCAACACTCACCACTGCTCCTCTCTGAAGTAGTGGAAGCTGTTTACAAGTTGTAGCAGAGCAGCACTCAAAGGGAAAAGTGTCAAAGTCTCTTTAGTTGGGTTTTTTCCACTCTGCGTGGGTAGCATTAGGTACAAGAAGAGAGTAATAAAGGGAAAATTTTTGCCTGTGTAGATAAAGTACCTTTAATTCTGTCAGGAAAAGATATTGGAAATACTATATTTGAAAGTACTCATCAGCTACAACATCAGTTCAACTAAGCGATGTTTTTAAAGCTATAGATAAGAGTCCTATACAGTTAATAATTTTTTGTTCTATCAATGAAAAGTCTTTCTCCATTTTTATGCTGTGCATTTTATTACCTTAAACAGTATTCCAAAAGCTCACAGGATGATGTATATCAAGGTGTTTAAGCTATTGCAATGTTAGTATGACTGTTAGGCATTTATTCTGTGTTACCTTTGTAACTTAATCTGTGTTGCATTAACTTTAGTATCTTTAACGTGATGTATTTATATGTGGTATAGAGCCATCATCCAAAGAATTAATTAATAACAAAAACAAGTTGTAAGAAGAGTAGGTATCTAAAGTCTTGAAACAATATCCTAGTTTGCAACTTGTAATATTTTGGAAAAGAAGATTTCTTGTCCCTCTATTTTGCTTCAGACTTACCCACTTGTTGGGCCACTGGCAGTATGTCCAAAGCAATTATAGCAAATGACAGTACATTTGATTTCCAGCTGCATTAGTAAGTGTGGAATTTCTGGTTGTTGTGCTGTAAGCAGCTTGTTGTTATCTAAGAGAAAAGTTTGGAAGCTTACACAGGATTAATTAAAATCAATGAAGGATTTAATAGTGAACACTGAAATTACTGCTGGAGAAATATAGGAGAAATATAATTAACAGAGTAAATTGCATCCTAAAATGGCCCCAGATCAGCCCATAGAGACCCAGTGCAAGCCCTCACTGGTAGCCGGAAATGTTTTGTGGGAGCTAAAAGAAGGCAGCAACAGAAAACCATCCTACTGGAACCATCCTACTGGTGGCACAGGCTCACATTAAGAAGCTATTTAGTTGCTTACTTTTACATGTCTCCAGCAGCATTATTTAAAAAGTAAATATCATTTCTCTTTCTTCTTGCTATTGAGTTTCTGCTTTGTTGTATCCAAAGCCACAAATAACCTGTAACTTCAATTTCCTATCTGCATCTGACTGTCAAAAAGTATGAAAAGCACATGAATGCATCTATGTAAGGCTTTTCATATTCATTACTTCAGATAAAGTATTCTAATTTCACTACTTGGGATCTGTCATGAAAAATTCTGCATGTGGAATTTCTTTTGCATCTCTGTCAGTACAGGGAATACAGATTTTCTTAATGTCTTTACTGTACTGCAATGTTCATATGATGACTGTTCATGTCCATCCATCCCTGACTCCCAGAGAGTCTTAAGAAAAGCAAATGCTGCTACGTGTTTTGCATGATCAACAGTTGGAAAACAGAATGCATGCAAATGTTGTTTAAGCCACATTATGAAAAATCAGTTGCCCGTTGCCAGCCTCTTCATTATATCATCATTCCTTCCTTGGCAACCACCCTGTCTCAAGCCGGTCCGTGCTAAATTCATTACCCTTGCAAATTGTTCAGATTCATATCTGTCTGTTTTCTGAAACCAAAGCCATTGAAATAAATAGGTTCCCATGGATCTTTGTCAGTTTTGAATTGCGACTTTCATTTTTTCACTTGCTTCTCACTCCTCCTTACAGTCTTGGCCTTGGCTCCATTCACACCCTTTCCCCTTCCTTCTGTCAATGTTGTCACTGGGCTATGACATTCCCAGTCTTCAAGCTTTTTCATGCATTTGCCTGTTGCTGAGGAGATGGTTCCAGGTGTGAGCAGTGGAAAGAAGCATTTAGGGCTAAATTTCTTCTAAAATCTTAGGAAAGAATTCACCAGAGGTTTATAGAGGTTTTCCTTGCCATGGCTTGAAGTGATAATTTTGTTGCAAAGCATAAATTTAATGACAAGACATATCAGGAAAAACTGTAAAAGAAAAAAGTTTTTGTTGTTTTCATGGAAAGTTTACCTCAAAACTACATTTTTTCACATGTTTTAGTTCCGTTTAATTTTAGGAGCTTCTTCATGCTCCAATCTCTTGAGGTGACTATTCTAGATAGGATTTTTGTTTTAGAGCTACTACCACTAGGCGGTAATATTGTAACAATTGCACATGTGATGTGTGTTGTTTTGCTCGTGATGCTACATCAGCCTGGAAAAGCAGCTTGTTGACGTGTCTTTCTAGTGTGTTTCCAGGAAAGGGTAAGGTAGCCAGAATCACTAGCCTGGGATTCTTGCCCTGCCTCACCCAGCGGTGCTGGGCTCAGCTCTTACGCAGGGGATGAATAGCCGAGGGGTCAGGGCCATCGGAGCGCACGCTGCTTCTCCTTCGAGGGTTAGTGGGTTCAACACTGCCTTCTCCTGCCAGAGGCAGCCCTGGTGTCACTCTTCTGCAGGGTCTGCCCTGCAATTCGTGTTACAAGTGTTTTGTCTTCACCCATTATTGTACTGCAAAATCTGTGCAGGCTGAAGTGTAGCCTATAACTCTGCTTTTAACCAACCTGAAACAAAGAAAGCCGGACGCTGTAACCTGCATCATGACCCATGATGCCTGCAGCTGCTTACCTAGAAAAATCTTTTTGTAGCTATTCGCTCAAGTAGAAATGGTGACTTTTTGACTTCAAGCTGCTGCACATGGCAGTCTGGTACATGCCTGCACATCTGGGAGCAGAGAGTCTAAAGGCTGTTTGAATGTGACTGTTTTAAGAATCAGAGGGCCTAACTGGCCTGCTAAAAATTACCATTTGTCAAATAAAAAAATGCTTATTAATTCAAGAACTTATTAATTGAAGGGAGCTAGCTGCAATATTGTTAAATCCTGAGGTGGATGACAGTAGATGTGTGATTTTATATATCTCACTAGTTAGACACAAGTGACACCAAATAAAACAAGGCATTATTTGGCAATGACTTAATGGTGCAATAAAAGTTATCAGCCCATTTTTTTTTTTACTGCAGTTTATGTTCTGCTTTGATTTCCCGCCTAATGTGGAGGAGACATGAAATATAAAGGAATAAAAATATCTATGGAGCATTGAGTAAGAGTTTTAAGCTCCATCTCTCTCAGTCCTATACACTCAAATAAATATTTTCCTTCTTTCAAGTAGATTTCTATGTAGTATTATTGGGAGGTTATACAGATATGAGTGAATTTTACTTCCTGATTCCTACCCCTTGATTTATACCTCTCTCACAATTGCATCAAAGCCAGTATTTTAAGGGAAAAATTCTGTTTCTTAGTTGACAGCCTGAACTTATCCCCTAATAGGGGCACTGTAAGCCATTAGACCTGGAGCCTTTTGAGTCTCCTTCATGATCAGAGCAATTACTGTGTGAATTTTATACCTGCTTTCCTATCTGAATAATATACTCCTGCCTGTGCCTACTGCTGCCTTTCGTCCACGTAAGCAGCTGTGTACCTGTTTTCAAGTGTCAGAGCAAGGTTAGGACAGCAATGGCATTGCTTACCTTGATTATAAAAATCTATGTGCACATTTTCAGTAAAAAAAAAATCTTCAGGCCTGTTTTGATGCAAGTTTTGTTCTTAATCATGCTACTAAATTATTGGTTTCTTTTAAATAGTGATGTGAAACATAAACGTTTTTTTTCTTTGGAGGGCACATGCTTGCACTGCCCATAAACATCCAGCCAGCAGATTGATTAGGTACATGAACATTTCTCTTTAAGAAAAGTTTCTGAATTTTTACAAGTGCTTTCTCTTTTTTTTTTGTTCTTCTTCAGCTGTAGTGTTTATAATGATTTTATTTGTTAATTCCAACTCCTAGTATGAACATGGACTTCTGATAACACAGAGATGAGAAAGTTGTGCATTCAGCTGTGAAAATGTCCAAGGAATAATATTTGACATTACTTCATATGTATTGACTCAAAAAATAGTGAAGAAATTTAGTGGAGCAGCTTACATCCTCTGGTGATTCTCAGAACTCACAGCACTTTAAAATCTAGCCCTTGATCTCCAATTGCAAAATACATTTATTTCAATTTTTATAAGCACATTTTTCATCCATTTGCATTGTGGGGAGAGGGAACAGAACAGATTTTTATGAGCCTGGTTTTACCCTACATGAAGAGTAGCTCAAGTAACTCTTAGCAAATATGCTCTGGGCATTTAGGCATTTGGAAGGCGTAGTTGGGGTCATTTAAATGCTGTTTTCACTGCTAGCTGTGTTTGGTTTATTCTATCATCACTGGCCTTTATTGAGAAAACACAATTTTGCTGAAAACACAAATGGAACACAAATAATATCGATCCATAATATACATATTAAAAGAGAGAGACTGACAGCGCAATTATCGATTATTCCACTCGGTTTAATTACATTTTATGCAGACCAGAAAAGAATGGCAAAATGTGAATTTTCTGTAGTAAATTATGTATTTGATTTACAGCGAAATAATAATAATCTTTAAAAGTAGACAAATATTAGTTTAGTGTCCTTTATCCACAAAAAAAAAATGTATTTTAAAATCCATGTATGGGGAAGTCTCTAGTTGGGAGATTTTCCTTTATACATTCAGAAACTTAACTTATTTCTATTGTATATGCTTGTTAAGACTAGGGAGAGAGGAAGAATATGAATTATCAAGAATCTCATATGACGTTTTCTTTTCGCAGGTGTTGAAAATATTTATCCCTCAAGCAAAATTAAGTACTGGCTAGGCAGTCAGGAATATTCTTCAATATTTCTGAGGTTGAAATATAGTTGTTTTGAAGTACAGCACTTTTGACATTTTGTTTTCTTTTAAATGTAGTCATTTTGGCAGTCAGTATTATGGATATTAAAGGTCAGCTCCACTCACAAAAGCACTTTAAACTTATCAAATATTTGAAAACTAATCAGGCATGTTTTTTATTCAGTGGTTCCCATTTAGATGTCTGTTTTTTTTCTAATATATTTACAGTTGTGGATTTTTACCTTGTAGTCAAATTATCAGGATGCCACAGTCAGGTAGGTTTTTCCTAGTTTTGTTTCTGGATGTTTTCTTGTACAATGAAATTTAAGTACCATTATCAACTTGCAGTTCCTCTTGGGTCACTCGGATTCTGCTCTTTGCATCTTCTAGAAAACTTTTCCATGAGAAAGGCATTTTCAGCCTCACTCCTTTAGATGAGGATCACTGAAAATGAGGATGAATTGTAGCTTCTGTCCCTTCCATAGTGGCTTGGGAAGTGTGGTCTTGTTGACATGGTCGCGTGAAATTAGTCATCTAATAGAGACACTTCTTGGTCTTGCAAAGCCAGTAACCATAGATGACTGTCTTCCTCTAGAGCAGAGATGACCATTCCTCCTCTTTTACACAGTCCAAAAACGGGTTTAGGGTTTTTTTTTTCTTTTTTTTTCCAGGAAAACTAGTACAGTGGTTTAGATGCAGAAGGAAGGACTGAGGACTCCAATCCTCCAGCTTTAAAATGCAGAGCTATTGTCTTTGCTACCAAAGGCCTAGCATTGCCAGGCCATTGGAGAAATTTCTAAAATGAGTTCCCCCCTATTGATGATTCCCTCTGTGTGACACGTAGTTGGATGGTCAGAAGGCTCTATAGGCTCTTTTTCTGGGTGCATGCTGACTTGTCCCTGTTCTCCAGCACTGCTGTATCATTGCCCTCAGCAGGCAGTTGGCTCCCCTGGACACGTCAGGAGCTTTGCCCGCTGCAGAGCGAGCACCAGCACAGTGTTGGTGGGCAGCTCTTTGGTGCACTTTAATAATGCACTACTGTCTGATTAACATGCCCATTAATTGCACCGCAGCAGAGCGGCCGCTCTGGAGGAGAACTGTGGTTGTGTCTCAACAATTAACCTGTGTTTTCTGGTATTATGGCTAATAACTTTGTCATCTCAATATATTAATGTAAAATTGGGACAGTGTGGAAAGACATTCTGTTCAGCAGGCAGTCAGCGTGTTCTTTAAGCCAGCAGGCACTGAAAGTGTATTTATTGGACAGCAGTGTGAAGCAGGTGGGCTCAAAAGATAACAATGTACTAGGAGAAGCTGTTTTGTAAGGAGCAGCAGAAAGGAGAGCACATTTTGAATAGGTTTACAGAGATCTTGTCATCTCATCACTGTTTTCTGCGGCAGGCTAACACTGCTATTAACATTTTGACTTTAAATAATCTAACGTCATTCCTCCAGTGGTTTTTTTGGGTTTTTGTTGTTTGGTTTTTTTTTTGAGGCAGGGACACTATCTTTAAACTAGCATCCATAGCTTCCAACCAACTGGAACTGTGCACTTAAAAATGCAATTTTTATTTATGACTCAAGAGGTCAATCAAAAGTCAAATTTTTGTCCTCACATCTTTCTGTGCATATAAGTATTACCATGCCTTCTTTGGTCTCATGTTTTGCAGTAATGAGATAAGTCCTGGCATGACAGAAATTTGCCTAACGTTTTAAATTGGTGAAGCCCCAGTCTCACGGGCAGGCCGGTATGAAATCCTCAGCCAGTTCAGCTAGCATCTCTTGTGGGTTGGTACCAAAAAAATAAAAAATTGAGGAGATTCATTTTCTTCCTAAAGGTAATGACCTGTGTGGGTTCAGTGTGTCCTGAGAAGTCTGCCTAGCCTTAATATTGAATGACCATCCTGTGTGGAAAGAGGCAATAGCTGATTCCAACAGATACATTGTGTCCAGACATAGCTTACAGGAATACCTATATTCAGCACAGCTTTGAAATGTGACCTTCTGTGGCCACAGTAAAATTCACAAATAATTTTATTGATCTGGTTTATTTTTGCCAGAGGGAAAGAAAAAGGAAAAAAAACCACAGTGCAACGATTTCTGGGAATATGGGGAAATGCATCTCATCATGTATATCCTTGTATATATCTATTTATGTGACATTGGGATTATGAAAAATGCAAATTACTTGTTTAAATGGCTCCAAAGCCATGGTAATCAGTGGTATAAATCCATTTTTAAGAGATTTATAATGATTGTTGTATGACTAGACAGACAAGTCATGTTACCAGATTGCTGCATGTCATAAAACTATGATGAAAATTTTCTCAGTTTTCTATTGAAACATTATTTTGTTTTCTGTTCCATTTCCAACAATAATTCTGAATTTTAGTTGCACCTTTGAGTTGTTTGTCTTCTTTGATGAAATTTCTTTCAGATTTTCTTCTGCATGATCATGGGTGTCTAGTTGGTTTTGCTGTCTGGAAGTAGGAGCAAAGGGCAGTGATCAATTCACCACCTTTTCAAAAACTGTTGTTTTCCCTTTTGTATTTAAACGTGGGTATCTCTGGCTTCTACTTGCTTTGTATCCTTTATTTTTTTCACATTAAATTTTAATTTCATAAAGATGAATCAATTAATACATTCTTGATCTTATTCCATTCGTCTCTAACATCTTGTCCTATTGATAGTCTCAGAGCTTCAGCCTGTTTGTCCCTTCCTGTCTCTATTCACTTTGTTATCTTCTTGCTGTTACTTTGTCTTTTTCTGTTTGTTGCTTCTAGGCAAGAATGCTCCCACTCAGGAGCCACTTTCTGCCTATATTTCAGCATATTCTCAAACTTAAAAACAGAGGTCGAAACAACCTTTTAGCTGAAACTCAGTATTATGCCCTCAAAATCCTTAGGAGAGTCACTCTTGACTTTGGCAAGAGGGAGAATCAATGTGAGATGCAGTTTAGCCTCATCCTCCTATTGTGTCTCATCATTAATTGACACTGAAAGCTGCTGGATGGTGGAGCAATTCTGTTTGTGGCATGATTCAGGAAAAAAAAGAGCTGGACTGCTGATTGTGAACTCTGCATAGGACAACCATATAAATAAGCATAAAAATTTTGAGCATGTCAGATAGAGAAAGATCTTCAGAGATCACTGCATTTGACCATATGCTCCAAGCAGGGAACTAATAAATTAGTCTTGCCTACAATAATAATTCCTTTGGTGTATCTAAAATATATAATCTAGGTGGGCAGATATTGAAACTGGTATGAGTTGCAATAAAATTTGCAATTAGGTACTTAAGCTTTAAGCATTTCCAGTAACATTAGGGAGGTAGTACACAGAATATACTTAAAATAGGGACCAAGGAAAACTCACTAGTATGTGAGTTTCAATGGTATGTGAAAAAGAATTTTGCAACATGAATTCAGCAAACCATGGGCTGCCTGTAGGCATTCCTGCTTCATAAATATTCATCTGACCTTCCAGTTCAGGTGTAGTCAGAGGGTAGAAGCCCTTGTAGATTCAGTGAAGCAAGGCAGATCATGGTCAGGGGAGACAAGTGCCTATTACATTCCTGATACTCTTTGTTCCACCTAGTTTCTGTAGGCAGGAACCTCTTTAACCCTTAAAGTCATCTTTGTGTTATTGGCCTAATCCATTATTTTCATCTTAATCAGATGTTATGTGATCCTTGGATAAAATATCAGAGCTGAGGACAGCTGAATGAAGCTGTTCTCATAAACACAGGAATTTACAGCTGATTTGTTTTGACTTATCTAAAAAGAAACCAAAGTTCTGCCATTTGTTACAGTTATTCTAAGCATACCTTGACTGGTGCTTACCATATAAAGATCTAAAGCCTGACTGCTTCCCTGATTGACTTCATGAAAGCAAACATGCATGAAGCATTTTTCCTTTCACCTGATGAAGAAAATGAATGATTTGAAAGCACCAGCCTATAAAACTATTTTGTATTACAACCCCTTAAGTAGGTTATAGCCCAGTGGTTTCACAGCAATAAATCTGAAGAAGAAACAAATAAAAGGCTGCCTCTGTAGTGAGTGGAAGAAACTTTAAGGAGACATTGAGTAGAAGAATCTCATTTATAAGAGTTGATTGATATCCATGGAAAACTTCTCAACCTTGCAAGAGGGTCGAGAAAATAAAACAGCCATAAGGAAAATTACAGTTAACTAGATGATTATAATGAAGGAGCATTTAGATTTGGCTCCTCCTTTAACCTATCAACAAAATGAACACTGTCTGTATAAATTTGTAATGCAATGTGCATTTTTTGTGGGAAAAGCTTCCATAGTAACACAGCAGAAAATCAATAAAAGAGTTGTGGTGTGATCTAAACACTGCCTCACCTCCAGGTAAAGTTTGAAGCAGTACGAAAACAGTATAGTTATCAGCAAACTGCAGATATTTTTTCTAATTCAGCCAGTTGCTTAATTTTTTTCAAGGATGACTCTAACTTCATCCTGTAAGACTGCCCTATTCTATAACTATAGTTTCTCCAACAGTTCAATTTAAGAATTAAATTGTTTTTCCCCATGGGACAGGTGATAACAACTTAAGTGGCCAGACAATAAACACAAAGGACCATGACTGGACTAGTTTAGCAGGTCTGCCAGTGTTTTAATGACTTTGATTCTCATTAAATATTCTGTTTCCTAGTATATCAGTTTGATCTCATTACAACTGATGAGGTTGGAAAGAGAGTTCATGAAGTGCTCATTTATGCTTTTTGAGGCAGAAAAAGCTTTTTTCTTATTAGTCTGGAAATCAATGGATATGTAACAAAATACACATATAATAGCCTTGCAAGCATTTGCCTTCAGTCAGTCATAGAGAAGGATATTTTTACAGCTAAAAGTATCTCAGGATACAGAGACATTGAAGTTGGAAGGGACCTCTAGAGGTCATCAAGTCTAACCCCTTTCCCAGGCAGGGCCATGTGCAGCCAGTTGCCTACAAGAGTGGCCAGAGAGCTTTTGAATATCTCCACGGATGAATAGCCAAAATGTCTCCGGGCAACCAGTACAGAGTCATCCTCACAGCAAAATACTGCTTTCTGGTGGTCAGACAGACCACACCTTGTGTTTTTCAGTTTGTTCCCACTGCCTCTTGTCCTGTCACTGGGCACCAATGAAAAGAGCCTGGCTCCATTTTTTTTACAGCCTCCCTTCAGGAATTGATAGACCTTGATGAAATCCACCCCAAGCCTTGTGTTTTCTAGGCTAAACAACCCCCTAATCATCTTTGCTGGAATGTCCTCACTGGAACGTCCTTCACTGAACTCTCACCAGTAATTCCATACCTCTTTGGTGCTGGGGAATCCAGAGCTGGACACAGTTCTCTGGATGTGTCCCACTATTACTGACTCATGTTCAACTTGCTGTTCACCAGAGTCACCATGTCATTTTCTGCAAAGCTTCTTTCCAGCTGATCACCCTGTACTACTTTGAAAGCAAACCAGTGGGAGATTCCAAGTCAGAACCATAATTTAATAGGAAAATTAAAATAAAGGCAATAGTACAGAAACACTGGCTTAAACTGACAGAGTCAGAATACGACCTGACACCCTGTTGGTCACGGTGGTGGCTACTGTCCCATTGGAGTGCTGGATATGGTTTGCCAAAGCAGTGATCCTATAGGAAGGTCTGGTCTTTCTCTGCAGGTCCAGTGGTAGTTATCGAGCTTTTGTCCTCTGGGAATCCTGTGGTAGTACCCCCCTGGTGTTCCAAGCCTTAGATTATATCCAGGTAGGAATGTTTGGTTCCTGTCCCTGGGCGGGTCATCTCACAGGGGGATGATGTAATCCTATGAGTCATGCTGGGAGCCCTCAGAGGGAGTTATCAGGTATGAGTCATGGAGAAGATAAAGAACACTGCCCCTCTATCTTAACAGCTTATGTAGATGGTAATAGAATACATCCTTTTGGTTACATCTTGCACTGTAACCTAAGACACACCTCAAGTATGTACTCTCAAAAACAAACAAAAACAAACCTGAAGTCTGAGCTCCAACCAATAGTCAGATTATGGAGTATCTCATAAATGCTGGAGTTATGTGTGTCTGGTTTGGTAACATCTAACCTTAAAATGATAGCTTGCTAAACTATATTAATTTAATGGCATGGTCGTCTACTTTTGCTCAGAAAAGCCTAAAATGGACAAAATCAATTACTCCATGATTTATACTAACTGTGACTTTGGACCAACAATGAAAATTGATGTATAAGACAAAATTTCATTGTAAATGATGTGCTAAAAGTCTAGCTGCAGACTCTTGTTGTTTTAGAACTTGAAGGAAAGAACTTGAAGGAAAGACAGCTGCATTCAGCTATGATGGAAGGGATCTCACAAAGCTTTGCTTCAACACTTGGTGCTTCTTTGCTATCTACAAAGGTAGTAAATTCACCTGACTTTCAGCTAATCACCTAATTTTTTTGAAAACAAAGAGCAAAAACCAACTGGCAGTAGAATACTGTAGTATATCTAGGCATATATTTCAATGGCTCTCATTCCACAGATTTTGTGTACATGGTACATTCTCTTGTGACACCACAATTATAAAGACTAAAATTTAAAACCCATGGATTTTAAAAGCTCCAGGAGTTCAGAAGAATTGCCTTTTTTTCTTCAAGACAAAAAGAAAATTTTGCATTGTACTTTTAAAAAGTTTTAGTTAGTGAGTTTTTTGTAATTTTTTCAAATGATATTGATTGAGGGTGTCTTTATCAAAAAGATTAGCTTTGTAATAGATCTTTATCTCAACACAGCCTGGTTTGACTCAGTTTGACTGCATTTGGAAAGGTATTCCTTATCTGAAATCCTGCTAACAGGGAAGAGGTATCACTTTCATTATTTTACGTCTAGTAGAGGCTTTATTATGTGGCACTAATGTGAAGGAAACAAAAGATAAGAAGAGTATAGAGCTAGCAGGCGATTAACTAATTAACATTTGTCTCATGTGAGGATACAGCAGATGTTTCCAAGCAAACTAAAGTACCAGGAATAGGTTACTTAGAACCAGGTTCTCCTTATTTATGTAATGAAAGCAAAGCTTGACACAGCAGAAAGTAGCGTGTAGACTCAGAGAACTTTATATGAAACTCATTGCAGGATAAACAGGTAGTGCCTGAATTTGACAGTAGGAATTCTTAACATCCCATCAACTCTCTTCCCTGGAAAATCAAATGGTAACATCGCAGGGAGGTTTCTTATGCAGCTTGATAACAAATATCTTGCCAACCAGGACACAATTTTTCTTCATATTTATCTGCTGTATCAGGAGTCACAGCCATTGCCTGAAGTAAAACTTCATAGCAGCGCATTGTAGCCTTACAAGGCATTTTCACTTTGCACTTGATATGGGAATCCACTCCAACAAAGAGACCATTGATGAGAAACCAAAAGCAGGTCATGTCTGATGAGCTAAAGGAATATATTTCCAACAGACCTTCACTCTGAGAAACAGGGTAAGAGAATTACCCCTGCTTACACTAAATTATTTATCTCAACCCTGTAAGGTTCTCAGATCTCTGGTACCAAAGACTATAAATGTGCCAATAAATAAAATGAGCAGTCTTTTGTTGAAGTGCAGTGTCAAAATATGTGAGATGGAAGATTTAATCAGCAGAAGACTTAGCAGGACAGGAAAACTCACAACAATTTGATGTGTGTTTGAGCCACAGCTAAAGCAGCTTATGTGATCTAGTAGTCCTGTGCTGTCCTAGCTACTTTAGTAACAGGCTTGATACAAGAGGAGAAACAGTCATTGAATGTTGTAGAAAAATTTTTTTAAAAAAATTGAAACCCCACTTTTTGTGGGGTTTTTATCATACTGCCGAAAGTAAGCATGCAGGCTGCCTAACACAGATAATTGTTAAAATCAAGAGTTGCTCTGTTAGGTACAGAATCACTTGCCCTAATCTTTTCACAAAAAATCCCTCAGTTAGAAATACATAGTTAAAATTATGCAACGAAATTCAGAAAAGCTATTAAAATTCCTGCAGAGAGTCAGTTGCAGAAGAAGATACAATTCTAACCTGGCAAACAGAAAGCCTGTTTTGTGGGGAGAGACACAAAGTATTGAAAACATGCAGCCTTGAGAAAGCAGAAAGGACTTGATTGCAAAGACCAGTGCAAGTGCCTCAGGAAAGAACTGCTCAGATTAAGGATGATGGGGAAAAAAGACTTTGAATTGTGATGCGTTGAGAACTGACAGTAAAGGGAAAATTTATCTCTGAGCAGAAGCGGATCAGTAGCAGTGAAAAGTCAAGATGAAATATTCAATATATGCAACTAAGTAGTGAGCAGTACCCTGCAAAGGACTTAATCTGCAACATTGGTATCTTAAATTCCTTTCTTCATCAGCAGTAAAAGGAAGAAAAAGCAGGAAGAACTTTGGTAAATCCTGCCAACTTTTATTAAGGTATCAAAATTAGCTGAGTACTTTCTCTTCTGGCATCTCATTCAGAAAACATTTGACTGACTATGCATAAAATTAAAGGGCATAGATCCAGTAAAGAGTTGTGCCCAAGGACTGCATGAATTAGATAAGCCAAATATTTTGCACTGTGTTCTTTCTGTGTAGTCAATTTTGCTAAATTTTACTAACTGTCTACAATGAATGTGGAGATTTTGCCAAGGACTTCCTATGAACACATGAACAATTCAGCTTTCCATATAAAATTTAGACATACTTGTATCTTATGAAAATAAAGTGCTAGTTTAGACCAAAAGATGTCATTTATCAGTGGTAACAGCTAGCAAAAATTGAGTTTCTTTTTCTTTTTTTTTTTGTTTTGTTTTGTTTTGTTTCATTTGTGGGGTGTTTTTGGAAAGAAGGGTTGGGTTTTCTTGGGGGGGGGGGGGGGGGAGGTGGATTTTCTTTTTTCATGTTTAATTACTGTTAAGAGACCTGGAAAAACTGTGCTTGGGTTATACCCAAACTTTTCACTGATTAAAATAGATTTCTGTAGAACTTTCTTCCTAACGTGTGAAAGGACAACTTCTGAATTATGTTTCACATTACTAACTCAATGGAAGCTCAGTACTATCAGAGTAGGATTTGTGTGTACTCTGTCAAGACAGATGCTTTTCTAAAGATCACATCCATCAGGTCTAAAGTTATTTCTGAGTTTGGATGATTCATGTTATATGGTAGTTACATTTTTTCCTCTACACTTGGAAAAAATATGATTATCACACAGAAGTTCAATTTGGACTTCACCCAAGAGTTCCTGCTAGCTCCTACTGGTACTTATTCTACAGTGTATGAGTTTTCCCAGTTTACTAATTTGCAGGTTAAGTGAGAGGGTACAATGCGTACATCTTATAAAAAAATCAAATGTGCAAAACCATGACAATGACACATTCCCAAATAAAGGCTTAAGTGTAGCTGCAATTAAACTGTCACTACAGAAATGTGTTTGACTGCACACCTCTGCTTTGGAAGTGACATATATTGTACTGAAAAGAAAAATGTGCAAATAAGCGACGTTTCAGTAGAAATGGCATGCTACTGTTTACTCTCTGTGTAGACTTCCAGCATCCTGATCTACAAAATATCACCCATGTTTTAAAACAATTAACAAAGGGGAACCAGAAGAAAAAAACAATGGTGGTAGTAGAAGTCAATGCACAAACCTTTAAAACCTACATATAGAACGATTAATGTCATCTGTACAAAAAAAAAAATAGACAACTTGGGAAAGTGAGATGAAATAAGGAAAAAAAAGTTGTCATCTTCATTCTAGAAAGAGAGGCAGCACCATCCCTCTGCCCAAAATAGCCTGCCACCTTTACTGGATTTTCTGTATTGATTCTTTTAAGTATATTTTCTGCTTGCTCATTTCAATAAACACTAAGAAGTAAGAAACATATCAGTGGCATTACAGAGTTGTTGTCTAGCTAGTAATAATATATGCATGATGGAAAAGAAGATTTTACAACTTTTCTACCTAAAAGTAGCTATATGATCTGAGCATTATAAATATTTAATTAAATGTACTGGACAAAAGATTATTTTTGTTGTTGTGATTTTAAAAGAAGCAATAATCTTTGTGCAATGAAATCTTCCCTCTCTCTAAAGGTGGAAGGAAAGATGGAACAGGAAACAGGGCATGAGAGATAGAACTCACTTTCAATTAAGGCATATATTTACTTATGTAGTCAATGAAATGAAAAGGTAATTCAGAGCACCTAACTTAGCCTTCTAGGACAAAAGCCTATTAGCCTCTGCAATAGAATTCCCTCCTCAGAGCCGGCCCCTTCCAGCTCTGCAGTCTGGAAACATGCTGAGAGAGCAGCCAGTGCCAAGCATGCAAAGATTTCCTCTCTTGTGCTTAAGTGAATGTATGATTTCCATTTGCCTGAGGTGTAAATACAATTTTCTCTTGAGGTTGGATGGAAGGTCTGGAAGCAGCCTGAGGCAGAAAGGTCCCTAGGCATGGCTGGATTCTGTTTTTCTATAAGTCTGTTCAGCAAAATGGGAAACACTGTCCATGGCATTCAGCCACTTGTGCTGCAAGACATATTTGACTGCCAAGAGGACCGTGTGTGAATGTCTCATTAGGGCTGAAGATCCATCCTGACTTGGTGTTCCCAGATATCTACGCCATCTTTTAAGGTAGTAACTTAAGAGTGCAGAAGTTTGAACTCGGATTCTATGTACAGCTGAGATTCTTTTTCAGAGCTATGGTAATATTGGTAGGAGATAGAGATAGGCATTCCCTCTGTTAGAAAAAATGAGTAAGTGGAAAACAAGACTTCATGTCAAAACCACTAGCCTTTTTGTCCACTGTGAGCACCCTAAATATTGACTGAACTCAATAGGTACTGAGGGTCCTTCAAGCCTTTGCAGACACAGGCCCTTAAATACTTTTATAATTTACTAAAGGCAAAAACCCATCCCTGCAGCCGGTAGAATATTCAGCCTTTTAGAGCTTTTCATTTGTTTGTGTTTCCAGCTTTTGCAGAATAACTGAAGCATAACATACTGTCATAAAATGGATGGATTTTTTATGGCTTTCACAGTAAATAATGTGCATGTATTTTATGAAGAATTATTTTCCTGAGTATTTTGAAATCTACATTAAAATTTAGTTTTTATATTTAACATAAATTGAATAGTCCAGTTCTCTCTTTGTGACTCCATCTTGTGAATTCATCAGTCTTATTTCAATAGTATTTTTAATGGCACTTGGTCCTTCTACTCTGTATAGTTTATGTTAAGTGATAAGATTTAAAGAGACATGTCTGCTTTTTTTCTATTGAGAAATGGCTTGGCATTCATTTAAATCAAATTTATAAGCCATTGTGTTCAACCTGGTAAGGCTTGTTAAGGTGTTTTCAAAAGCTGAAAGAAAGTGTGGGGTTATGGTTTCTTAAGAACCAATGTTTTCTGCAATAGAGAAGCATTTCTGGTTGAGTGGGTTTAAGTATCTTTTTATAATAATATTTTAATTTTTTTTTACTGGCCTATTTTGAAACTGAACATAAATGTTGAACACATTGATCTTGAATGACCTTGCATGTTAGACATCCAAGTTCAGAATTTTCATACCATGTGATTTCCTTCTCATGCCTCATCACTGAATCTGTGTACTTGCAAATGAGAAGAAAACCTATGTCTCTCCTGTTTTCAGAAGCATCTTTCAGTCATTGTTGAGAAGTTTTTCAGCTGTCTTAGACATGTAGGCATGTGATTTCAGTTCAGGAAGAGGTGATTAGGTCATCTTCCTAGAACTGATGAAAAATAAGTGAAATCTATCAGATTTGCTCTTACTTTACACTTGCAGCAGTAAAAATTTTGTTAGATGTAGTTTAGGCTAAAAATTTTAGAATTTTGAGAGGGAGTAGGTTAGCCCAATGAGAGTCTTAAGTGGAAATTGAAAGCTCAACAGATTTTCAAAGTGACATTGATCATAAGTTGTGTAAGGCTGGGAATTCATGAAGACTTTAAATTGACATACGCCTTCACAGCCAAGAGAAGAAATGGTTTCTCTCGCTGCTGATCCTGCCTGCTAGCTGTCCTGGGATAGCAGAAGTGCTTATACTGCAATTCAGTGAAGTGGGGTGATGAAGCATTTCTTTTGGTATTATTGCTGGTTTAATTTTCTCTTCCTTGGTAGCAGGTATGTGGAAGCAGGTGATGTGGTTGGGGACCACTTTGGTTGGATGTGACATTGTATGAGGATGTGAGTTTATGTCACCTTGATGGATTTATTAAACAAGATAAAGAATTGAGAAGCTGAATTTCAATGGGAGAGTGTGAGTCTAGTCTTGGAGGCAAAAAGATTGGCATGAAGATCATTAGTGACAGATTGGTGACAACCACTTTCAAGGTTATAAACACATAATGAGCTTTTATTTTAGTGCTAGCCCTCTGTGCTGTACACAAAGGGACAGCAATCCTGTTCGGTGATGGAGATTTCAAGGCAGTTTCCCCAAAAGGTAGGAAGGGGAAAGTTTTCACTTTTAATACCAATGACCATCATTTTAACAAAGAGCTTCAGGGACAGCAACTAGAGGTGGTTCTCTGGTGACTCCTACTTGGGTTTCAGCACTACCAGAGCAGTCTTCTTTCCACTTTTACCTTTTCACTTTTTCCTGCTGCAGAAGGAAAAGCAGCAGTGACAACATGGACCTGTACATAATTACATTTATCCTGTGGTACACCTGTACCAGGTTTTCTTGTGCGAAGAGCTTTGCTGGTCTTAGTTGACATCTTACGTTATTTAGTTGAGCTCACACAGATAAAATCAGTATAAGTCACATCAGTCACATTGGCAGAATTCCTCAGCAGTGATGTTTTTGAGATGTTGTCTATTCTGTATGACTGAGTTTGTGTGAAGTGTAAGAATTTGTAGTTAAGGTTCATCTCCAAACAGAGGCGGATGTGTAATGAATAGAGAAATTAGGGACAGAAATATGTTCTTTAAGTTCCATATTGAACTTGTGTGTTATGCAGTGCTTTGGGTGACAGAAGAAAAGAGCTGACATGACCAGGTGGAAACTGCCCTCCCCTGCTCCAGGCAGCTTAGTGCGAAAGAGGCAACAAGCACCCGTGCAGTTCAGGAGGGATACCCCTCAGCTCTCTAGTCCAGTATTATCACTGAGTAATAGATGTAGGGGTGATCGTAGTGGGTGTGATTTGATGGCTTTCTCAATGTATCAGTCCTGTAGATCAGACGTATCCCAAACATATTCTATCACATTGTATGCCAGTGCATATCACACTCAGAGTTTTCCTTCTTTCACTTGAAGTTGCATGACATCCTATTTTTCAAAAGTCCATTCTGTCTGATACCATACAAAGAGGTCAGGATGCACATGACAGTAGGTGTGTTAGTACCAACAAAGTCACAGTGCTGCTCTTGGTCATTTGTGGTCTTGCCTTCCTCACCAGCAGCCAATGAGCTCAGGAAGCTGTGCTCTAACAGCGTCAGGAATCACTACAACTTCACTACTCGCTGCTGTAGTGATTGACCTGTGTCAGCAGCGTACAGAGGAAGCTGGATCTGACCCCTTACCAGGTTCCTGGTTTTCTGAAATGTCTCATACAATATTTGTGTGACTAAAAGAATTGCACTACCCTTTGTACTAGCTATCCCTTCTTTACATTTCCAGATGAATCAAACCTTCAAGGGGCCTTTACTTGGACTCAGTAACAATATCTTGGTTACTGCTAGCAATGACTTGCCATTCATATACTCGGTACAATTAGTAACAGAGGGTAAAAAGTTGGTTCTTCCTTGCTTACATTTACAAAACATATTTCTGGTCAGAACAAATTATGATTGTTTTTATGTGTTTTCCTGTCCATGGTGAATTTTAAAACATTGCAATCATCACTGAGGACTGGCCATTGCAACTGAGTCCCCAAATGAGAGAGGACAGACCCACAATTTTGTGAGCAGATTGTCAAAGCATAAATAGTACTGATGTTAACCTTTGAAAATTTTCTTTGTTGTGTTAGTGCCTCAAAGTGTATACTCAGGGTGGACATTTGAAATCTTTTCTTGCTGTGTTTTTCCTAATTTCTTTACAAAGGTCGTCTAATCCTGTGGTGAAACAATATTTTTTTTTCCCCTCTATTAAGAATTATGTGCACCTTAGCTAATGAGATCATGTACTCGGAACAAGTAATTATGTTCCTCAAAAATGGAATGTGAGTTGCCATACTGATAGCAACTTGTGAAAGTAGCAGCTTCTGGGGTATAAAGTTTGTGCAAGAGTAAAAGTAATAACCGGTTCCCTAATGGAGCCATGACAGCAGACAGAAGGATGACAAGCCATATGTCTGCACTCTCTCAAGGGAAATAAATAGAACCTGCATTATTTTTTTCAAACTGAATGAAGTAAAAAAATCATAGGTTCTCCATTTTCCCTCTGCTGCCATTCATGACCTGCAACAATGAAAACAGCTATGAGTGCAGGTGATAGCTGAAAGCAGTTTTGTTTCTGCACCTGCCTGTGCATGCTACCTGAATTTGATCTTTCAGGAACTTTATTTCTTAAAAAAATAATAGAGTATGAACATGACTATGTTTAGTTTCCTGGGATTTCACGGCAGGCAAGATTTTCTTCTTGCATCTTGGTGGTTTAATCCATACTATCCATTTTATTATTCATTCAAAAGGAAGTGGTTAAAACGCTCATGGAAAAAACTGTCATCACTCTTCTGTAGCTGTCATCTGATGTGAAGAGCAGTCTATTGTGTCTTATGCCACAGACAGACATTTTCCACCAAAGCATGATGAAACAGCCTTATCCTCATTACAGCAAATGTCTGTCTAAGGCTTTCTACATTAAGACTAGACTTCTAGCTTTCCTGATATAACTGTTATCTTTTGGGTGGGTGATGAGTCATGGGGCTACAGTTACGCTTCACCGGCTCCTAATGTTGAAAGGAATGAGCATGTTTTCTTTGGGCAGACCCTGAATGGCTTTTTCTTGGCAAATACAGTCCAGCCACATCTAATGATTACTTTTACCAAGTCTAAACATAATTATGTTGTAACCTGCAGTTTGGATTGGGAGGCAGGGATCCCTGTTTATGTACCCTGCGATTACATGGCATTTACCACAGATATCCTATTGCTGCTTGTAACTTACCATATGATTAAATGACCAACATTTACCATCAGAGTGAAGTGTGCATTGTATCATGTCTTCCATAACACAGAACAACACTGTAACTTAAGTCCTCCACTTTTTAGAAATTAATTTTTGGTCTAGTTTAGTCTAAAGACATTTTCTGTTCAGTTCTTATGCATCTTCCTTCAATAGTCATATTTTAGCTCATCATGTGATGGTCAAAGTACTTACACAAAACATTTTCAATCTCAGTCATTTAGAGTTTCTTTCAGATCATGTACCAATGCATACTGAGTTTACGAAAGATGACCCTTCTAGTCTTCTGCAAATGTCTAAAAGACGTGAACCATGTGTTTTCATATGTACTTTTACTGAGGCATAGAAGCATAAACCCAGTTTGATGTTTCTGTTAGTACACGCTCCCCAGTGGTATAAGGCAGGGCTAATGCTGTTGTACAATAAAGTGCCCAGGCAATCCATCACAGCATGTACAACATTCCACTGATGACTACACTTCAACCTGTTAAAAATGCATTAAAAAACAGCCATGAGACTAGACAGAACTATATTTACTAGAGGGCTTTGCAGAGATTGCGCACAAATCAGCTTACTCACAATGACTTTTTAGGCCTATGAGAAGCTGAACTCTAAACTGCACAGCTACATGCCACCCATGGCCTATTTCCTCACTCTGACTATATGGAAAAGATGGGTTATCACAGATTTGAGATCTTCAGATGGAAGGATCAATTCCCTTGTGCTCCTAAACTTCTGCTTGCACAACTCCGAAGCAGGCTCACCACCGCTTTTTCTTAAAGGGGCACTCACATTTTAAAAACTTCTTGAAATGGTACCAAAGATTTTTCCGTAATTTTTTATGTCCGTAAGTGAAATCATTTCACTTGTCCCTTTAGAGTGCTTATTCAGACAAAAACGCACTATTTTAAAATAAAATCCATAAAGATGTTACTTTTACTTCAGTCTTTTTGTTCAAAGTTGAAGCTAGTATACTTCCCATGACAGAAACTTGTAATCATTTAGTTCAAACTAGTATTGAATGGGGTTTTTTCCATTTATTCTTTTTGGTCAGATAATTAAAACCTTGGACTTGGAACTGTGATACAGCACAGGTCCTGTTGTAATAGGAAGATAAGGGAATGCTTTCTCTTTAATTAAAATAATTAATTTGAAATGAGAGTGTAATTACCCAGTTTGACAGTGCAGGTTTTCCTGACATCATTATGGGACTTTTGTTAAGTTACTTACTTGGAGAGAAAGCTTCATCTTTTTAGAGCTGGGTGAATATCTTCCCGTATTAATTGCACTGAGAAAGACATTTTGGTCTTCCCATTCCCATCATGTATTACAAAGTTGTGTGTGACCATGAAGGTCTTTAGTACTGAAATTTTATAAGAAGTGAAAGATCATAAAGGAACACTTTATACAGGCAATATTTCTCTTTATGGAAGGGAAATTGGTCCATTTCTCTACCTGTTTGCAGGTTTTTTGTGTGCTTTAAATTACAGATCAATACAGTGCTTTCGTGTAATGCAATTTGCTTTAATGTAAACTAATGTAGCAAAAGAGAGGAAACCGAAGGGAATTACTGATTATACGAAAGCTAATGTGATTTAATTCTCAAATTCTAAACACTGAGGCTAATATATTTAAGTTTTTCCCCACTTAGATTTTTGCCTTTTCTCTGTTTAGTTCTGCTCATGTTGCTCTAAGCCAGATGTTTTCATAGATTAGCTCCACAAGTGAAGAGCATAGCCCTCCTGATTGTGAGGTAACAAGTGGACAAAGGAGACAAAGAATGGATGAGACCAAAATTGTCTCAGCTTCAGGATACAGTGTGTCTGCTACAAATCTGGCTGAATATTGTTATCCCTGCTTGCTGTCTGTTCCTCACCACACCAGGCTGCCACCTTTGCTGCCTACACAACATTTGTCTGCTGCACCAAGAGACAGACCAGCAGACTCATCTTAATCAAAAATGTTTGGTTTGGGGTTTATTTATTTTTGACCCCAGATTTTAATTTGCCATTAATTTCACTAAGATGAGAAATAAATTGGTGGTGCAATTTGATGAGTGGTGTATCCAGTCCTGGGCATCAGGCTGAAGTGACAGAAAGGGTCAGAGCTAGCTGCTTTTCCCTTGCAGTGGCTGCATTAGAGTCCCCCCGGGAGGGATGCAGAGTTGAAGAAGAGAACGGGATAATATGCTTATATTGACACAACCTTTAACTGAGAAACACATATGTACAAGAACCTCTTATGGAACACACAAACATAGCTTGCCTCTCCTGAAGCCCAAATTGCACATGGACATTACCAGCTTCTATCTCATTGTTTTGAGCTCTGCATTCACTTGCTGAATAGTTCTGCTTGAGGCAAACCTGCACTGCCTCACCTCTCTGAACTCTGTGTCCAACACAAACAAATGTGGTGGGAGAACAAGGCATCAGACAGCATGTAGTTGTGGCAGGATGTTGACAGTAGAGGAACACAGAGCTAAATTCCCTTCTGAAAAATTCCTGATAGAATAAAAACCATCTTTATTACATGCTATTTCACTGTTATTTTTTTATGTTTATATGTGAAATGTAATTTAATGGTGTCTGAAACGTCTCTAATGTTGCATGTTAGCCTCTGCAGTCTTCCCTGACATGCTGTGTGCTGTTGTTTTACATGAATGTGAATATTATATACATAGGATTAGCTTACATAGTTTTTGAAGTATTAATAGAAGCAATGCAATAGCATTATACAATGGGTGTGGAATTAATCTCTACATAAACCTCCCAAAGTTACACTTCAAATAACATCTATTTGTTGCAGTAAAAAACCAGACATTCACCAAACTATCTTTCTGTTATGCATAAATTTTAAGCAGGCTTTTTAAAATTCAAACAATTTTATTTTTGTCTTCTATAACCTTGTTGCTTCAAACTTCTACAGAATGAATGACAATCCAGTTTGATGGTATTCAGCATTTTTCTTAACTCTATTATTCTTTTCCTTACTGAATTTTTTGAAACATTGGAGAATAATAATTTCATCATAACCTGAAAGTCTTTCTTTTTTTTTTAAATTCCTGTGTATCATATGATTCAAATTTCCTGTGATTTATCAAGTAAGAAATAACTTTAAAAGTTAGATGGAAGAAAGAGGAGAATAAGCAGAGCAAGCAGAAAAGCTTAAGACAGTTATTTTTATTAGACTGTGGCACTATAGGAGGAGAGAGACAGCGGCAAAAGTAAAAAAATCTGTATTGATATTACAACAGTTTGATTCAAACATGAACCCCGTTATATTAAATGTCTACAAACATTAAAAGACTATCCAAAAAACCACCCAGTACCATCCAAACTTTTTTATTGATGACAAGAGCTGTTAAGGCATAAAGATGTTTTACCCAACCAGTAAACAGCAGAAATAGACTGCAAAATACCAGAAATAGACTGCAAAATTATATTTTCCTCTAACAGCTCTATTCAAGCCTCTTCCAAGAATTCAGCAGCGCCAAAGTTACTACAATGACACAGCTGCTAAGATATCCATCCCAAGTGAGATAATCCTCCCGTCAACCACTTTCCTCTGGTTCCAGTCTGTCTAGGAACTGTGTTGGTCTTTGTTTGGCTGAAGCTGAGAGGCACTTGGGAGCTATCACATGGTGGTGCCTCACCGAGTAGATAAAGTATTTCATGTGTCTGTCCAAGAATTTTTTTTAAGGAAGTATGCAAATGATCAGAGAGGAAAAGATACAAGTCATTAGGCTCTAAATAACATTGAGGTTTCTTTCTCCTGAAGTTGAGAGCATTGCAATTTAGAGGCATTAGAAATATGTCAAGAGATACTTCCGTTACAATTATATTTGCAAGTTGGTTGCAGTCTGTCATTGTCCTTATAAGTCCTCTTGCTTCCATGTTCTACCTAGTGGTATCTAACAGTCTCCTGACAAGGTGTGTCTTGTGGCATGGCAGGAGAGAAACATCTGCTGGAAGAGTTTCATGATACATTATCCCCTAAATTCCTTCATTGAACTGAATATGATGTTAATCAGAATGGATTATATTCCAGTGGATTAGATACTTCTCACAGAGAGGGTGAATAGCAGGGAAACTACAGCAAGCTGGAAAACTTACTGACATTTACTCAATGTCATACGTTGCACGTTGTCAAATTTTCCAGATAATGCTTGCTTTAAGTATTAACAAAGCAGCAGGAAAAATAATGGTGAAAAACTAATTTTCTGGCCTTTAAATATCTACATAAGATAACACAGAAGTACAGAGAAGAGTAGGAGAATTGTGGGTAGCTTTTCTTTTTACCCTCATGCACAGACTCACAAGAAGACCTTGTAAGGTTATGCAATTAAGAAACACTGTTATGCTCATGCCTTCTGGGGTTTAGCTTTCAGATAGCCCACTTTTCAGGCCAGAAGAAGAAATGGGTTAGACATTCAATCTAGTCAAGCAAAAGCAAAGCAAAAAAATATGTATAATCTCTCTCTAATTCATTTTTCCCAGAAGGCTGGAAAAAAATCATCAAATAGCATGAGAGATTGGTTCATTTTACACTGATCTTGAAAGCTCATTAAGGTATTTAACTTTCATGGATTGTCTGAGGGATCTGGAGTTGCTGTTATCCTTTTGTTTAATTACACTGTAATCTTCGTGCAATTACAGTGATGATAACAGTCTTCTACAGACATAACAATAAATTAGCCATCTGGGGATAAATGACATTACTTAAAGATTACTTCACCGAAATATCAAAGAAAAATTAATATGGCTGTATAGGACAAGGCGTGAAAGTAAATTGCATTATCTATTTCTAGAATTCAGCATTCCAATATATTTTAGGGGCTTAATAGCATGACATATTCTTGAATTTTCTTCATAAAGACATAGTTGGTAGAGAAATATCAGGAAAAGCACAGGGAAAGCACATTTCAGCATAGTTGAAAAAGACACAGTGTAAAGTTTTGTGGGCTATGCTTTATACACTGATGCAATACTTTTCAGCTTCATCAAATAAATACATGAGCAACATTACTCCTGATGTTTTATTTCCCTATATCTTGCCACCTTTCCATTGGGTGTAAATGTCTCTTGTGTAGTTTATTTCCAGAAACAAGAATAGATTCATCAGGTTTTTGTTCTTACTGCTGAAGAGAAGAAAAAGAATGCAAGATAAAAATGTGGTATGTCAGAAACAGTGAGATGTAAAACAAGAAACATCCTGAAAATAAAATGCAAGTCAAAATTCTCAGCAGCATTAATCAAAACAATTGCAAAAAAATCCTACATCCTCCTGGACTTTCAACCAAAGAGAAAACTTGCAACTCTGGATTAATCAATTATAAATTTTTGTGCTCTTTATGAAATCAATGACATGGCTATTTGAAGGTATAATTTCACATCAACTTTTTTCACTGTTGTCATTTAGCACTAGCAGACACAATGAATCTTTTTCTCTCTCATTTTCCTTTTGCCAGAACACTTTTTTTCTTTTTAGAAGACAAAAGTTATTATATAGTGTGAGTAACCTGACCTGGGCCAGAGCTAACAATTACTGAGTGTAAGACTGGTACATTAAGTGCTGTTTCAGCTGCAACTTTCTACCTATCTTCTACTAGAAAATCACTAAACTAAAAATAAATAAATTTTAAAGACTCTTAACAAGATACAAGAAATTCTGGTAGTTCAGGTAAATAATGTTATTTTTTCATATTAGGTAAAATAGTTGATATAAAAAATAAAATATGACATATATAAAACAATCACAATACTAAGTTAAGTTTTAGGTTGTGTTAGGGGTTGTGGCAATGTTTAGGTAGTGGAGTGACTGCCTCTATAGAAGGAGCTGAGGTTCTGGCCATTACCAGAGAGAGGCAGATCCACTGCAGGGGACAGCTGAGCCCATGAACCACCATGGTGGCACCTCCAGGGCAGCTTACTTGAGAAAGGGTAAAAAATGTTGCACTTCAGTGTCAGGAGTGAAGCAAAAAGCATGAGAAAAAGCACTGTGAACACCAAAGAGAGAAAAGAAGTGGGAGGAGGTTGTCCAGGCCCCAAAGCGGCTGTAAAGGAGACCAGGCTGGAGCAGGTATTTCTTCACAGACGATGGAAGAGCCATCTGAAGGAGATACCTGAAGCAGATATCCACGCTGCAGCCTGTGGAGGACCCCACACTGGAGAGGTGGAAATGTCCTGGAAGAACCATGGGCTGTGGAGGACTCACACTGGAGCAGGTTTATCCTAAAGGACTACAGCTCATGGGAAAGATCTATGGTGGATTAGGAAAAAAACGAGAGGAAAAAGGACTAACACAGCTGAAGTGTTATGAACTGACCACAAGTCATTCCCCATCCCCCTGCACTGCTCAGTGGGGAGGAGGAGGTAGAGGAGTTTTGAATAAAGGAATGACACTAACTAAGCCTGGGAAAAAGGGAGGGGTGGAGGGAAGGTGTTTTAATCTGTCTTTCTCACTATGCAAACCTATTTTATCTGGCAGTGAGTTAAATTAACTTTCCCCAAGTCAGTTCTTTCTTGCCCATGACAGTAATTGACAGTGTTCTCCCTGTTTATGTCTGGACACACACATTTTTTCATTCTATTTAGTCCCCTTATCCTGTTGAGGAAAGGCTGTGAGAGACCAGCTGCATGGGCATGGGGCAGATGGCACAAGTCAACCCACCACAGAGAGAGACAAGCGTTTATCTTACAAGTTACTTATCAGCTAGCTTAGAACATGGTTATCAACACTGATCTTTCTTTTTTTGTTGTTGTCTGCATATCCCATATCCTACCATCTCTTCAGACACACAGTAGCAACTTTAAAGGACTCATTGCCTGTGCTGCCTTGAAACTATATTTTGTCATTCTGTTGGCAAACATTGTCAAAAAACTTTCTAAGTGATACTGAGTTTGTGCACAGCTAAGAATATAAAAAAGGAAATCACAGAAATCTCGTGTGCAGAGTGTTGTAACTTCGTACATTAAATTTTCTTTTTAAACTTAGTATGTTAGCATGCACCAGATAAGCGTATTTTGGAATGGGTAAATTCAGACATAAAGTGCATTTTTAAATCAAGTCAGGGTCCTACATCAAGTGAGACTGGGTTTTCATGCTTAAGTGGCTATATATATTTTTTTCCCCTGTGTGAGTGTAAATTTGTACACTGTGAGAACTAGAAGTACACTCTTCTTGATTTACAAGTGGTTTTAGTATTAGTTCAGCCTTAATTTAATTCATATGTACATATTAAACTTACAAAATGCTGAGCACTTTTCCCTATTTGTTTTCATTCCGTTATTTAGGAGTATATTATGCTTCTAGGTATAGTACTTTTGGAGAGTTTTGGAAAAGAGCTCTACCAATGCCTCCCACAAAGGAGAGATTAAGTTGTTCAGGAAATTGCAGGTCTGAAAAATTCTTCCTTGATTAAACGAATCAACTATGAGCATTTAGCTTTGTCGGAAAATTAGATCACAGATAACATAAGCCAATTTTCTGCGTAATTCCATTCCAGAATAAGTTAATTTTGCATTTGCTGCTCTTTTTAAGTCATAGTTGCAATGATGGAATGTCCATGGTCAGTGGTGGCTTCATCTTTTGAATCTCTGGGATGATTTGAAATGACTTTGTGTTCCTTTTCAAGTTGTTCCAATGCATGACTGGAGTTCTCATTAGAATGATCTTCATGCAAGGCCTGCCTGCTTCCCAGCTATCATCCACCTCCTGCTTTCCATTTTTGTCTATAGTAGAGCTGCATCCGGCAAACACTTGGAAATACGCTTTGTGGTTACTAATTACTTGGGCTGATGTACTTAATTGTGCTGGAGCACATAACTAGGTCCTTTCTTTTCCTATTGTATCTGCCTCATTATTAGTTATAAGGGTGACATTTATACTGTAAATGGGACGAAAGCATGAAAGGGAAACTGTGTAAGTGTAGGATCATTGTGCAAGGGATGAATTAGTACTGAACTGTTAAGGCTAATTATAATATATGAATATGGATTAAAAGGTTTTGTTTGTATTGTCTTCAAAATATTTTTGAGGAATGGTTTCAAGGTTATAGACCTACCCACAACTGCGTTAAAAATATGTAGGCACATGTCCACAGCGATAATAAGCAGCACATCATATGAAATACACTTCTGTGTAATAATACATGTTAAAAATGTCTAAATAAGCATAAGGGATTATTTATCAAGGGAATGACATTTTAGAAGCAAACAATAATAAGCAGGAAATAGTGAAAATGCCTTTCAGGACTATGCTTTGACAAGGTAGCTGGCTATGCTAACATAAGTAAAATCAGACAGACTTGTATATTCTGAAAGCTCACATTTATAAATGACTTGTAAATATGTGTGGACAGATTCCTTTTTTAAACTAGTGTTTCTCTCTCCCTATCAATTACAAAAAGAGAAAAGTGGTATTTAGATATTCAATTGAAGGAATCTTTCCCCCAAGCTACCCCTCTGTGCCCTACAAAAAATACAAAAAAGTTTTAGTTTAATCCTAACAATTAATTTATTAGTTAGAGAGTGCCCAGATATTAGAATACTGTATCTTTTGAATACATAGATATGTTTGAAATGAAAAAAAAACCTCAGTTCCTAGCTCACCAAGTCTCCTATCACCACCGCATGAGCTGACTTCACAGAATGTGGTGTTAACAGTAAGCAGCCATGCAGGAGAATTACTCCAGAGAACCACCTGGTTTGTTTATCTGTTTGTTTATAGCATCTTATGACTTCTGGAACTAGTTCCAGGAGCAGTTGTCAAGCATTTAACCATGGATTTCAGGAGAGTACAGGAGTGGAAGGATGCCTAAAGCACTTCAGAAATGTACTTTTACATGCACTCAGAGATTTCCTATATCATATCAAACAAGTCTGTTTATGAACCCTCTCATTTCACAGTGGTTAGGATGGAGATATTGTTAAGAAAGCAAGGTTGCACACTATTAGTTTTTAATACTATACATTAACAGCAGATTTAATCAGTTTTTTATTTGGTTCTGGAATTCCACGATCATGTTTTAGAGTTGGATTTTAGAGTAGGTTCCTTCATCACGTGTTGTATTGCCATGATACTATATGTAAGAAGAAAGAGATTCTTGGGCTTCTTGGCAGTGAAAGGCGTTGTAGAGGAAGAGAGACTCTCAATATGATTGAAGATGGAAAGGAAACATAAACCAGCATAAATAGTGCTGAAAATAATTCTATAATTTATCAGTAAAGAATTATATTTCTTTGATATGTCTTTCTAATAAAATTTTTCATGTTAGAAAATTTTCAGCTTTAATATTATTCTTGTTGTTGAGATGTTTGCTGTTGGAATATACTTCACTGAATTAATAGAAATAGAAAAAGCAAAAAACATCATAAGGCACCATCTGGTAAACACTTAAGGAGGAGGGGTAATATGCAAACCTCAGCTTTGAAGATCTGCCTGTATCCCAAATCAACTTCAAGGCAAGGGGTAACAAAAAGATTCATTCTAGGGCAATGTGAGTTTTTAAGTCAAGCTTTGGTCTGGGGCACTCAAAATAATTAGTTCCGTTAGCCAGTTGAAGTGGCGTTGGCAAACCTAAACAACACAGGTTTATTTGTAGACCATTTATTGTTTAAAATAGAAGAAGGTTCTTGCCATTAAAATACACTGGTTTCTGCTTTGAAGAAAACTGCAGGATTACTGTATTCACTATAGATGACTGGTCTTCTTTCAACGGAAAGACTCCAATTCCAAACCAGTAAGAGGTTTTGGATGAGCACTTCAGATGAAAGAAGCCCACTATTGATCTGAGGAGTACTGTTGATTCAAGGATGAATAGGACAGGCTAGTGAGACCTGTCACAGCAAAGAATGTAGTAGAAATGTCACTTGCCTTATAAACCTAAAAAAGTCCTATCTGTTCCACTCTTCATCCAACTTTTTTTTTTTCTAAAATTTGTCACCTCTTGTCTGAAATAGTCCCTTACTCTGTGTCTCTAAAAATATGAAAAAAGCTTAGACTAACATTAAAAGAGGTCACAAATTGCATAAGAAAAACAAACTGAAGATTTTTGGAAAGGATGGAAGAAAGCACAATGGAATATGCCTGGTGGTAAATGACTTATTTTCATAGTGCCACATACTTGCATTTTGCACTTAACTGGAGTTACTCTTCCTTGAGTTTTCACTGGTTTTATTTCTGTACAAAAACTTCTTGAATTATTTGTTCCATTATTCATTTTGGATCTTGTTTTTCTGGCAGCCAACACAGATGTTTTTCTGAAATTTTTGCTCTTATTTAATTCACTATAAAATTTGTGGTGGGATTAATTTCTCTCAGATGACCCTTTAATGCTCTGGCAATGCCTAACTCAAACTGCCATTCTATTAAATCTTTTCAGAATTTACTGAACTGGTCTCAATTTTTTTTTTTATTGTAGGTTTCATATATACTGGAGAAGTTGTGCATCGAATGCTAACAGCTACTCAATATATTGCACCCTTAATGGCAAATTTTGACCCCAGTGTGTCAAGAAATTCAACAGTCAGATACTTTGATAATGGTATGTAGCAGTCCTTGATAAATAAATGTATCTGTATCCCTTGGCTCTTCTTATTTCCTAAATAACTATTTTTGAATGAAACACGGAGGATTTTGGGAAATTTTTTTATTCTTTCATTTTTTTTTAATTTAGAGGCTGTATAAAGCATGTGACTAGGCATTTATAAGCAATTACTAATGTAGAACACAGTAAAGAGTCATGAATGCCTTTTCTTAATTGAGCAGATATCATCTGGATGTTGAAGTACATAAACTCAAACTAGCAATGCATTTTATCAATTTTAAAATGAAAAATCTCTTATATAACAGTGTAAATTCCTGTTACTTCAAAGTATATATGCTGAATACCACCTGCCCACTACCTAAAATGAAAATAGCATTTGTGGAGTGCAATAGCAAGAATTCACAGAAGCAGGGCAAGGATAAGGTTAATAAACCTGTCAATGACTGAGTGTTCATGGAGTCCCAGAATTGGAATCCAATACACTCATGTACACCACGAGTTCTCAACAGTTCCTTATAAAAAAGATTGAAAGAGGAAAAGCCAAACTGCAGTGTTGTACTTGAAACTGTGCTTGAAGCCCTTGAATGTGTGGATATTTTTCTCTTGAATTCCGTTGTAATCAATATTTTAGGAAAATAGCCTACGTGGTTAAACAGCATCTGGTGCTTTACCTCAGGCCTTTAGTGACCAGCTACAGTGGCAGATAAAACTTAGAGAGTTTAGTATCATGACAATATTGTGTGATCCATGACTTCTAAATTGTTCTGGATACACCTGTGCCATTTTATGTGTGTTTATTTATAGTGAATTTAAGCAAAAATTGCCAGCAGGTTCAAAAAAATTTCATATTTCTAATAATATTTTTTATTCTTTAGATCAGTTATCAAAATGTGTTCTATATCTTTTACATCTAGTCATAACCTTTCCTTACAATCAAGTCATTGCAATGTTTATTTGCTAAAAATCTAATAAAATACTTACATGAGAAAATCCTAGTCCTTCCATGAAGAATTTTGAAACAGAAAAAGATATAATTTTCACTTTGTAAATTATTTAACATTATGGCCAGAGTTTTGTCATCTTTACTTAAAGAATCTGAGGATTCTGGAGAAGATATTGCTAATTCTCATTACAGTCCTGACTTCCAGTCTTCACACCAGGTGTACCAGGCTGTATCACATGGCTTTCATGACAAGGTTGAAAAGTTCTTTGAGATTTTGGCTTCCTCTTCATGTGTAATGCATCCTCTTTTGAGCTCCATGGGCTTTAGGACAAAGAATCTTCTGTCTTAACACCAGTAAAAAGGAACTGAGCAGATTATATCTTCAGCACCTTATTTCTTACTCATCCGTGCTTTGTCCCCATGAGTAAGTGCTCTGCTATAGAGCAGCATCTGTAGTGGGAAAGCAGAAAGTGTGGGGATCCATCAAAGCCTCACAGATGGAGCTAACTGCAAGGAACTTAGGTACACACAAATCTACATAAAAGCCCGTAGAATGAAATGACAGCGGCAGCTGATTTCCATTTTAGCTTGGGGTTCTGAGGTGCACATAGATCTGAGGCACTCAGTGACTGACTAGAAGAAATTCTGTCTAATTTTGCTCTAATAATTTTAGAAGCTAATTTAGATTTAAAATAAAATTTAACAGAGTCAAATAAATATTCAGAAAGTAGTTAATGAATGTGGTCACATCAGAAAAAATGCACTGTGTGCACAATTAATGAGTATCTACTATATAGAAAGATATAAGGGACAATAATGTTTTGGACTTAATGGAGTGTGGACCCAAAATTCGCATGCTCATAGTTTCGTGACAACCCCTGTCAAAATGTGTTCATGACAGTTACAGCACAGATCTGTAACATAAGATTTTTCAAGGATATATCAAAAATATATTCGATTGAATATGTGAAGACCCATCATGAACATTCCAGGAAGAAAGGAAATTAAAGTGTGAATCAAAGCACATAACTCCCATTACTGCCAAAAAGAGAAGCTTTTGAGGAAGGCATATAAAAATAAAAATGTCATTTTCAATATACACAGTTTTGGTGATAAGTGTCTCAACATCTGTAAAACCTGCTCACAGGGTATGCAAGTTGCTTGAGAAATATTTTTAGTGTGGTAAGTTCATATTCAGTCAGTGAACTCCCATGAATATTAACAGGGCTCTTGCAACTAAGTCTCTGCATACCAGACTCAATATTTACCCCATCTATAAATTCTTAGTGAGTTTGATTTAAACTACATTTATTTATTGCCAACACCTAATATTTTTCAATTTGCAAAACATTAGCAAGGGCTTGCACCACGCAGAAAAAAAAAAGCTATTTAATTAATGCATAGTTAATAAAAGAATCAGAGTTCTTGAAATAATAACTTTTGCTAAGCAGGGAATGCTATTAGCACTTCACATTTCACAGTCATCAGGATTTATGTATAAAAAATGCCACTGCAGAGAAGTGGTCATGGCAGCACACCTGAACTACTGGATCCTACCTTTAGTGGTTGTTGATTTCTTGTGCAATTTCAAACCTGTTACTTGACCGTGCTTGCTTTAGTCATAGTTGAGGTGCTTGTGTGGCACTGTGGTGTCTACGTTTAAGAGGATTTCAGTTGTGACTTGTGTTTGTAATACCTTTGGCATTTCAAGGCATGGAGTTGAAAGTTGCTAAAGAGACAAATCACTGTTGCTGTTTCAAGTAACTGCAGTTAAGTACCTTTCCTACAGTCAGTTAATATATTTCTCACATTTTTTTCTTCCCTTTGCCTCTCTACCCCCACTCTGGGGTTCGCAGGCACAGCACTAGTTGTCCAGTGGGACCATGTACATCTGCAGGATAATTACAACCTGGGGAGTTTCACTTTTCAGGCCACCCTTCTCAATGATGGGCGTATCATTTTCGGCTACAAAGAAGTAAGTTTGGTCTGAGAATTGTCATTTAAGTGGACAAATTACTTTATACATGTCAGGAATTTCCCTACATTTTTGAGGGGGGAGGGAAGATATTTGAAGGATCGGTTATATAAGATAATTTCATTATGCTGCTTATAAGATCACTATTTTGATGAAAATGATATTTTATTGTAAAAGTGATGTTCATAGAATGGACTAAAAAAAATCAATATGACACAAATGTGCTAATCCTGGATTTCAGCTGGGCTTTTTTGGATGGTTGTGAGTGTTAAGTGTTTAGTAAATTCCTGGGTTTTTAGTAAATTTCCGTTGGGTTTTGGAAGATAGAATCTAATTTTTTCAATTAGTTTACCCAATTTTGACCCATTTCAAAATACTTTAGAATCAATGGTTATTGTTAAAAGGTCACCTTTTTCCTGCAGCTGTCTTTTTTGGCAACTCACATATTTCAAAGTTCATATATTTGAAACAAGAAATAACTGGTTTGTATTGCTAGGTCTGAGGTTTTCCATCTGTTTGATGATAAAAGTGCTTAGATTGAGGCCATTTGGTTTGCCTTCATAGCACCAATATGTTGTCTTAAATGGTCTCTTGTGCATTCTCCAAGTGTTTCAGAACTCCAGTTGTTACTTTGAGTGATTTTTTTTTTCCTAGAGTTGCTAGAGCTCTGGAAGCTATAGCCTAGTTGAATTTCAGTGCTTTTGCCAAGAACGGTTGGAGCAGGTGATCCTTGAGGTCCCCTTTCAGTCTGGTATTCTAGGATTCTCTGATTCATGCAAATAAGAATCAGAAAGTTAAGAAGCTTAAATCTCTAGGGACAAAATAATTTCTTCTTTTTTGTTTGTTTTTTGGTTTTGTTTGGTTTGGGGGTTTTTGTTCTGTTTTGTTTTCTTATTTTATCTGTTTGGCATGCAAATGGTGACTTTCTCTTCAAAATGCAACTCTCAGTTATCCTCCTTATGGTAAGAAACTGTAATCAGTGATACAGCTGATTGTCCAGACTTGGAGAAATATCTTTTCTCTTCTCTCTCTGCTATGAAACACTTGTGAGCCTTCAGGCTCATTTTTCATACCTATGTGTTGTAGCTATGCACCTTTAATGAAGCAGAAGTAACAACGCTCCTCTGCTGTTCACTAGAAAGCTAGACAGGGTCTGGGTTTTTCTACTAGCAGCAGTCATACCTTCACTTAAGACAGATGTCTTTGCAGCTTGGAGAGGGGTTGCTGCAAGATGTTCTTACTGGATCAGTATTGTAGAAACAAGAAACTTCCGGAATGCCCACGTACATAGCTCTCCTTGTCTTATAAAAGATAAGCTGAGGCAAGGTCTGCTTGGGGTTTTTTTCTGAATTTTTGGTGCAGGTTACAGTCTTCAGCTATCAAAATGCAGTTTATTTGCATTTTGAATCCAACTTCATGTAAGTTTTACTCTGCTTAGTACAATGGAGCTCCACTATACTTGATCAAAGGAGTGTGCATTAAAAGCTTTGGTTATCTCCTTTTGCTGAAACCTTTTTAAAGAAAAGCAAAAACTTCTAAAGACTGCAGAAAATTTCCTGCCTTCAGGACCCAGAGAGGTGGGGAGGCACACTTGTTTTAAGATAAATTTGTTAAGAACTATGTACGCATTTTGACATTAAAATGGTGACATTTTCAGGAGAGTTCTATTCCTGGTTCTGAGATGCACTGCACTCCCTGTTACTGTCCATCCCTGTGCAAAATGGATCTCGTATGGGTGATGGAAGTTGCTGCTCTAGATTGAAAGTACCTTGTGTACATGTTGCACAAAAGCCAATGATGATGCAGAGCGTCAGGTAGTGGAAAACATTCTTCATTTAGAAAGACGGGAATAAATGGGCCACTTCTTTTTCACGAGTGGTTCCTAGAATTGCAGGGAAGTATGACATCTAATCCATGGATAAACAATTTCTGAGCTACAATACACAGGCTGCTTGCTCTCCATTACACTACTGGAAGCTTCCTCGAAAACCACATGGCTTTTGTGGGTAGGAGTTATTAATGGTCTTTTCATTAATCTTGAGACAGAAAACTGGAATTTGCAAATGGAATAATATGCTTATTTGCTCCTGCTGAATCTTTGAATTCATCCGCTCTCATGAGTTATTCCTGTCCTGAATGGAATTACCAAACATTACTTCGGAGCTATTGCACATAACTAAGAAAAGAGACTTTTTAAAGTGGAAATGATAATGTACTAATGATCTGTAAATCTTTAGACAAAAGATTTTTCTAAATATTTTAGAAAGTTACTACTAGTAAATTCCATCAAAATTACTTGGGGAATGGATTTTGAGGCGGAGATTTCCAGACAACTACACTCTTTATTTGCAGCCTTTACGCCATTACCACTACCTCAGCTTTTCACCTAAATGAGGAAAATTAAATAAAATTGCCAATCACTGGCCAGGCACCACTTGTCCGAAAAGACAGTTATCATTTTAAACTTGTTCCCAGTGCTTATAAGTCTGGCTAGGAATTTATTTACTTTCCAGCACTGAATCCGTTGCTTTCTGAAGAAGTCCTTCCTTCTGGAGCCATTTCTCTTGCTTCTGAGTCATGTTGTCAGGTGCCCCATTAAGATTACTTGTTTAAGTGCTCACTAGCATGACTAAAAGTTGCACAAGATTTCTAATGTCTTTTTGGTGCCATTTTATTTTAGCATCACAGTTCATCAAAAATGATGGTGATGTATGGCAAATCTAAGAGGTCTTCATGGCACTGTCATTGGCAGTCTCCAACCTGAAGCACCATGGAAGAGATACAGCAAACAGGTTGCCAGTAGCAATCCCACATAAAGCATCCCCCAGGGGCTCTGTATGAGTGACACCAGATACTTATCTAGCAGAGTCTACCTTTAAAATAAGTGTGATTATACCTTTAAAGCAGATACAACTAGCGACTTCTGTGTCTAATGCATTTTAGGTAAATGTTAACTTTTATTTCTTATTTATTCAGACAATTTTAGAGTCCCTTTTTCACATGCTTCCTGCTCCCACATAAAGTTTGCTACCTCGTAAACCTGGTGTTGACCACCAAGACAGGATCCCAGCGGAGGTTTGCTGAATACCAAAGGAGTTGCTCTGCCCAATCTTCTGTACTCTGTTGTTCTCCTCAATAGGAAGTAACCAGAAATTTCCAATTTTTTCCCAAAATTTAAAATTTAAAAAAAAAAAAAAATTTAGAAAAGGAGATGAATCATCAGAAAAGAGAAATATGGAGACATCAGAATATATTTCTGAAGAGTTAATTGTTAGGAGAAGGAGCTGTATGATCAAGTTTTCAAAATATGAAAACAATTAGAAATATAACAATGTCCTAAAGAAAGTAAAATACTTATTTCTTTAGCAATTTACTTTGTTTATAGTGCATGCACCTTCCATTTTAGATATTACTTTGTTTATACCAACTCTTATTATTCTGGCAAATGGTTGCTATGTCAGGAAACAGGAAACATCAGCTGGCATGAAAATTTTCCTGGTGTACCTCTACTACATATGAAATACATTACAGTGCAAACTAGCCAGCAGAACACAGGAATAAATAAGAATTTGGCAAAGGCATACTTTTTATGTATTAGTAGTGAAGACTCATTTCTTATGTTCTAAATTTCACCGAAGTTCAGTTCTCAAGAGTTTCACTTCTTATTAAACAAGATAACTATTCTATATAGACTTTTCCCGTTAGTGCTTAGAGCTAATGTTCATTAGTGTAATATTTGGTTTCTTTTTTTGTCCCTGATTAATACTGAACAAATTAGGCAAAGGTACCATTGGGCTTGTTAATGGTTTAGGACATTTTTCTTAATTTCATTGGCAAAGGTTTTCTTTGTTCTTTTAAATAGTAATGACTCTCTATTTATGTAGTCATCCAGAAACCATTATTAAAGTTAAAATATTTGCTCAAAATTGCCCAATATGTGAATCTGGAAAATAATTCTAAAAGAGGCTTGTAGTAGAATGGATTTCTATTCTGAAAGGAGACAGAATTGAAAGAAAATGATGAAGTGCTAGCACTTAAATAAAACTGATGCCCCTGCTAGGCATCAAGAAAAATACTGTTTTCAGTAACAAGAATTCAAACCTTGCTATTGGTTCCTGAAAACAAAACAAAACAAAACAAAACAAAACAAACCCCACACAAAACAAAACAAACCCCATACAAACAATAACCAAAAAAATCCAAAAACCCAAAACAACAAAAAACCAAACCAAAAAAACCCAGACAAAAAATCTCATAATGCGAATGGGTGTTCTGCCTGCATTATACATGCTTGGCATTTCTTTGCCACTTTTATTGTTATCAGAAATATGGACATGGAAATGATCGTTGGTTTTTGAGGTGGTCAGTTTATTCAATTTAAAACTCTTGATTAATTTTCATGCAGTTTAGCCTGCGGGCTAATTAATTACTACTTAGGAAACGGGCATTGAAAACCCTATATAAACACTATTATTTTGTTCCTAATTATTATTTTGCAACATACTCTGGCTCTTATCTTTGACTCAGATTTGACATGGGGCAGTAAACGTACCCTGCTTACCACCTCCTTCAGAATCAGGTTAGAGGCAACGATTTTATTCTTTTTTGAAGGATAAGACTCTGATACAACCTCACAGTTGAAAAGAATAAGATTTGAGAAGTCTGGTGAAAAGTACTGTGTGGATTACAGATCCAAATGATACATAGAATTCAGCATAAATTCTAAATACCCTTCTCCTTACTGTTGAAGTATATAATACAAAATATAGATATTAATGGCCTCAGTGCTATTGTGGGAAGTTTATTCATAAACTAGTGACTTGTACAACACACAAGGTCACATTGTCTGTGGTAGAGCTAACAGATGGTTTAGAATTATTCTAGCTAAAAGCCATTCTATGAAGGTAGTGCCATAAAACCCTTGCCAACCATTAGCAATCACTTGCATGTTCCTAGCTCTCTGCTCAGCTATTTAACATGTCAGCCTGTTACGACATATCTTGCCATTCAGGTGAGAAATCCAGAACAGCAGCTATCTGCTTGTTACCTATGTTTTGCTGTATTTTTCCATAAATTATTTTAATATTTACTACAAGTCTTCTGTCAAAAGGCAATATTTCCTGTTCAGACAGCATATGGTAAAAGCTTCTTTTCTCCTGACATCTCAGGCAGAAGATTTCACCTATAATATGGCACTCGGTACATACATGACCAATTCCTTTTACCACACCTTAAAAATTGACATATGTTTTTGTAAATACAGGCATAATGACACTGTAGTTTTACATGAGAATAAGAGTGTTCCTGGATTGTGGATTGCCTTCTACTTTGACTGCATTTCTGACTGTATGATTGTTTCACACAGGCTGTTTTTCAGTTTGAAGAGCTGACTATACTAATTTTTTTTTTTTTTTTTTGAGCTTAAAGAAGCTCTTGCTTCTAATCCCCATTTCTAAAACATGTATCTAAACTTTTGGCTGCTGCTTCTGTTAGACTGGACCCTACTACTTTCTTACTTGTTTTAGAAAATATTCTGAAAGTTCCTTGTTCTCAGTAGAATGCCCAGCACAGGAGTATTGGCACCTGCAGGGATTTTGGCAAAATCCATTGTTACTTCTGCTTCAAATTTTTCTAATTTCTCCTGAAGTTTTTCTTTATATCTTCTGTTCAACTTGGTTACTGCATCCTGGTTTAGTACCACGTATCACTGAGTCATTCATAATTTTATTAACTTTCAAGGTCTGAACCAGGTTGTAATGAAAATAAATTTATTAAAAAAAAAAACAAAAACAAAACAAAACAAAACAAACAAACAAACAAAAACTCTCACTTTTGGCATTAGTACTGCAAGAACCCATCACTCCTTCCCAGAAACAAAACAAAACCAAACAAAACCAAACAAAAAGATGAAGTACTTTGCTGTTTTCATAATTTTTGATGGAAAGATGCAAATCTTTCAATAATTCAAAACTTCACAATAAACATGTGATAAGGCACTAGACTAAAAAGAAAGAAGAGAAAGGAGTCCTATTCAAGAAGACAGGAGTGCAACTTTTCTTGATTTACATTTGCACAATATAAATGAGTATAATCCTTTTCATGCATCAGACACGATTTATGCATTAAGATGACAATTTTGCCAGCGTATTTTGTCATACACATACTAATGCCAATTCCAAATACACTTTGTGTCCTTTCTTCATCTGCTGTGTTTCCTAACTTTGAAGAGAAAGTCGTTGCATCCTCCTCATCTGTGCTTTTTCTAACTTTGCTTTCAATAGCTTCTCTAGAGTATCTTCCTCAAAATGCTTTAAGACAGTTTCTTTGATAGTTAATGTCAGCTTTTCTTTCCAGTATTCTAAGATGATGAATAATTCCCTTATTTTGTTTAAGCTTTCATGCTGTAGAAAATTTATAGACTTGTTTCTGAACTTAGTGAGTCTTTTATTTTGAAGAATTTGAAAATATGCCTTTTGGCCTTCTTCTGTCAAATTCTCCAATAACTGCATCAGAACTCTGCTGATATAAGCCAAATTTAAGCTGATGTATTGCTAGCAGTATTTCCAAGCCAGTTCTGTTTTTCATGTCAGCTTGACAACATGCCACAAGCCTTTTTTATACCACACCAGATCATGTATGCAAGAACCCCTAAAAAACAGTCACTAAATTAAGTAAAAAGGAAGGAAATTTATGACAATGTTTAATTCATTAGAACTTATGTTTTCTGTTAGTGTTCTCAAATTTAGCTTTTACTAAACAGTTACCAGTGTAATTGGGAAAAAGCATAGTTAAAGGGTATTTTGGGAACAAGGAGGACTGCTGAAGCTTAACTCAGATACCAGAAATCATGCCATTACTTCACCATTTTTCTGCTATGTGAAAGATACTGGCCAACTGTATAATTTTGGTAGTTTTACACAGGTAAAGCCAGAGCAAGCTATTGGGTTAGTTAAGCCAATACCTTGTATCTCAGTTTCTTACACTTGATCCAGTTACATCTGTCTTCAGACTAGAAATTTCTGGTTAACTGAAGGGCAGCTTTGGAAAATAAGATATCCAAATATAAGATATCTGAAAGCAGCAACTGGCAGAAATTCATAATTGCTCATAGAAACCTGTGACTTATTCTACTTCAAAGGTACCTGCCTGAAGTTTCTAACTTCTGGTTATATCTTTCTGTGCTAGAATAAAAGACTCTTTAGCCCTTGAGTAGTTTCTCCCTGTCGTAGTACTTGTTTGGAGTAATCTAACCAGCTTTGCAGTGTCTCATCCAGAAGTCAAATGGATAGAACACTTTTACACTTCTGTTAATGGCATTTGAGAACTGGAGAAGTTTACAAAATATTTTTATGACACTTTTAGTCTTCCTTCTCTTAATTTTTTGGCATCTTTTTAAGAAATGTGTCCTGTCAAAATCCTTGTAATATATCAGCAATGATCTAATTTTCAGGTGCAAGTAAAATGGTCACCCTACATCTAGGCTATATTTCACTGTTTGTGTAACCAAATATCCTATCAATTAAGTTTTCTTGCTGAGATGTCCGCTCTGACTGCTGGAGTTGTTCACCCACCACAATACTGAGATTCCTTCCAGAACTGCTGCTTTCTACACCATGGTCTCCAAACTCTACCTTGAGCTTTTTTTTTGTCTGCATTATATCTTTGCATTTTTTGCAATATCTAACCTTGCTAATTGATCCAGGCATTTAATTATTTTTACTCTGCTGGTGCCATCTGGAGAATTGCTAGCCAGTAAATTTGTGTTTCCTTCTCAGTCTTGGACAGAACTTTTGAATGCTGTAAAGACACACTGTCAGTCCGAACTGCTCCTTTAGTGACGGCTGCTGTTTGTGATCAGTCAATCTAGTTAACTGTATTATTATTGAAGAAATGCTACATGTCACTAAATCAAACATCTTTAAAAAATTCAGTCCTATTATGTCTATACAAGTATCAGCCGAAACTGCAATCTTGTCCCAAGAATGGAATCAAACCTGACATTTGTTTTCATGCAACCATGTTGCCCAGTGTCAGTAGCTCTGTAACGTAAACCTGGATTGGTCTATGAGTGTCCACATATTTTATATCTTCCTCTAGATATTGGCAATTGAGCATCTGGAATTTTCCATATTTACCACAACACTGGTCGTTTTCCTGCTATTCCAGAACATATTAAATATTAATTTCATTCTGTCAGACCTCTTTATAGATAAGAATTCACACAGTTTTCAGTGCAAGTTAACTGAGCCATAAGTTTTAAAACGTTCGTCCCAACCTGAACTTTCACGTTTTTGGGTTCAAGAGTAGACAGGAGGTATTGCCTCCTCCTCCTCCTTCAGTGTACTAGCACATCATCTCTCTTTTTGTTCAGTTGAGGGAAATAAATTACTGGAAATTACTGCCATTTTCTGCTTTGTCATTGACGATTGTTCTACCTCTAAGGGTTCATGTGAAAACAATGCAAAGAAAACGGAGATAAAATACAAATTAAAACCAGTAATTTCTATCTTCAAAAAATTCTTGCTCCTATTGTGCTATGTTGTAAAAAATATTTATTTAAGACTTTTAATTTACAGTGGTTAAATGTCCATTTTGGCCGTGCTTTTCTTTTCAGTCTTTTTTTCTAGTTCAGTATTTCATTAATATCTTCCTGTTTTGTCTTCTAGATTCCTGTCGCTGTGACACAGATAAGTTCAACCAACCACCCAGTGAAAGTGGGGCTTTCAGATGCATTTGTGGTTGTGCACAGGATCCAGCAAATTCCCAGTATGTAGAATTGTAGTGGTGCTAATGGTTTGGAGGCTGAGAAATTAGTATAAGCTGATTTCATCAAGGATGATTAGCTGCACAATAAATCACTTAGCTAATTTCAGCTTGTTAATTCAAGTGTAATTTTATTTGCTTGAGAATTCCCAATATGGCTTTTCCTGTCATTGTTTCTTTTGAGCTGATAAAATAAGTAAATAAAATTAAATGGCCAGTCAAATAATGTCAAATTAAACTCTCAACTGGCACAATTTGGTTTTCCATAAGATACTTTATCTGGAATATGCTTTCATATCTATAGTAAAGAAGAAGCAATCTGTTCAAAAAAACCATCTGTATCCAAAAATATCCAGGCTGGAAGCTCTTGATACTTTACTCTGTACTTCAAATTCATGTACACATTTTAGTGAGAGGAGAGAAGAGGAGATGTAGTTATTAAATAACATCTTGACCTCACATTGCAGCAGTATTGCAGGTGACATTTAGTTTTTTACTGGCTTTAGTTATACTTTGTATGGTTTCACTGAAAACAAATAGTAAGAAATCAAGTGTGACTTTCTCAATGCTTTAATGTACTATGTACAAAACCCTTTGAGGTTGTTTAGCCATTAGAGAATATGTTCACTTTTCAAGTCTGCTGGGTTTACTTACATATTTGGAGAAAATTTACTAAGTTCAGTTTTCAATGAACTGCTAATAGCAGGGTGTAGATGGCAGGAGCTGTGCTTGAGCCAGCCTCCTAGGACTGAGCCCAGGCATATTCTCCTAAGGTGAACTCTGGCAGACCTGTGGTGCTCACAAGGACTGACCTGATCCAGCCCAGCTTGAAGACAGACAGAAGATGGGGCTGACACTGAAAAAGCAAGTTCCATTGGCCTCTCAGCTCATCCTATCTCCTCATCACATATAAAGCAGTCTTTAACATGAGGGAGCATCAATCCTGTGTCTTACGTGTCCTATCATGGAGATTACGGAAATTTTCAGTAATATTTGTTACTGGTGAGCTCAGAGTAGTATGAAGGATGTTAGCATGCCAAGATTTCACTTAAGAGACAAGAAATTTGTTTCTGAAGTATGATTGATAGTTGTGATGTGCCTATGGTTGCATGGATTGGTTTTGAGTGTTTAAGAACAAATGAAACTAGGCAACAAATTTCAGTAATGAGAGTGATATTTGCAAGCAAATCATCTGAATATTTCCGAATCTTCAGCTTATAAGAGCTCCAAAGATGGATTCAGGTGGAAGTTAAGTTGATTGACTTATGCAAATGGTTTATGAGAATAGTCATAGAGAAATTGTATCCGAGGGATGCAACAGGATGCAGATCTTTTGACATCAGGCCTCCATAATCAAACAACACTAAAGAACTTGTATTAGATTTACATCTTTGGTATGGAAAATACATGGTATATGCGAGTCTTTATTTTAGTTTGAATGTTTCTTTCTGTAGCAATATTTCAGACAAGCACCTTGTTTTACTACCACTAAATAATGTTGGTTTTGCCGAATGCGGAGTTACTTACTATTCTTCTGGTTTTAGCATATCTATAATTTTTTTTTTTTTCACGTGACACTTTCTGCTAACAGAAGTGAGACTATAATGTGGGTAAGGAGGATAAAATGTGCCACTGCTATGACAGTTTTGAGAGCATTATGAATGTATTGCTGTTTACAATGCATTGCTTTTGCCCCTACCTACTGCTTCTGTGGATGGCAGTAATTCATGATTATTTTTGCTAGATTGCAGCTTACACTAGAGCTAATATTAATCAAGGGAACCATGATTTCACAGTAGATTTTCCTGAAGCTGAATTGTGTGCTCAATGAAATAGGTTTATATTGATGTAGACCGGCAATACAATAGCACCTTGACAGAACTGGTAAATAATGTTGGCCCACAGAAAGCCAGTATCAGATGCTCTTAAAATATGCATGTTCTTGAATTCTTGTTTTTCAGAGGTGTTATATCAACAATGGCTCTAGTCAATTACTTAAATGCGATGTGATAGAATTGTTATTTTACTCTATTTTTTAGCTCCTTAGGACAATGGAAGAATATAAATTGTTGTTTGTCCCAAAGGAAGGCAAAAAAGTATAGCTACTAGTTCTAGCTTACCACTTTATCAACGATTTTTCCATCAAAAGAACCCAGTCTCCCTTTATGTTCATGGCTAGTTATTAACAAAGAAAAAAAAAGCCAAAAACATCCTCCTCAAATAATACAAAAAACCACCCAAAGCTCTACTGCTTCATGTTTGATCTCTGTCCGTTCTTTTTGTATATATTGTGCATTTGAAAAGGAGAGAGACACTAAGTGCGACACAAGCCTATTTGAACAAATATATTCCCTCAATTTTTAAAAATGCTGAACGTCTTTGGTGCATTTTGTATTGCTCAGGATACTAAAATTTCAATATAACAGACCTAGGTTATTAAAGTAATTTCAGAAGATTTAGAGCTAACTATTTATCAGATTTTTTTCAGATGTACTGGCCAAAAGATTGGTAATAACTTTTTTAATACTTCTGAAAGGTGAGTTCAAAAGCCAGGCAAACCTATTTCATTCTGAGGAAAGCAAAACATGTTTTTTGATCAGCCATTTCATTTCAAAAGTGCATTTTAATGAGTGCTGAAAAGTATCCTCTTGAAGAGCCAAGAGCTAAAAGGAAGGATTTTCTGAACCTTTTTAAATGGAGGAACTTGAGAATTTCATACTTATTTTTATTAATATACTTCTTCATACAAAGGCTTTGCAGTAATATGCCTTTTATCTACCCCTAAAAGCATACAGGCACATACACTTTTTCACCTTATCTTTTGAGAGTTAGAGCATGGAGATGGGAGATTTTTGGCAGGTGGCTTTCTGCCTGTTTTTTTGATTAATATATTTCCTTGATCTGCTACTACATCTTGCTTCTAGACAATGTCTTTATTTTCCACTTATATTATTGCAGATTAGCCACTATTTTATATTTTATATCTAGATATAGATATGCCTGCATATACTCTAGAGGTGTTTTGGAATGAATGGTAATGTGTTAAGGGAAGTAAATTTCTGGTTGACTCCAAGGTTAACTGGATAATTCTGAGATTTATATGACAGCAAAATGGCAAACTAAGTCCTTTGATTAATTTCAGAGGAAAAGTTTCAGCTCTTTCCAGATAATTCAAATGAAGTGAGCCAAGCTCTGGAACTCTGCTTCAGCTATGTAAGTTAGAGTGACCACCCTGATTTCTTCTTCAGACGGGCAGAACACTTGCACACTAACTATTTTTCCTTTTGTAACAAACACAGTGAGAATGTTTCATGCATGAAATTAAACACGTGAATGAAATGCCTTTCAGCTAGAAACACGATTGGTGATGACAAAGCTGGGAGCTTTACATATTCCTCCAGCAAGTCTCTTTTAAACACCTTCACTGCTTCAGGACCCTTGTTCCTTGCCCACCTTCTCTTACCAGTTCCTTTTCATTTCTTATTTCTCTGCCATCCTTGTTATTCCGTTCTTGGTCCTTCTTTCACTTGCCTATGGTGTCCTTTGCTCTCCCTTCTGCAGACTCCCAAGATCTCTCTTTAACTTCATGACCATCTTTCTTCCCTTCCATTTTTCCTCTCCTTCAGGGTTACTGTGTTGCTCTCCTTTGTTTCAGTGCTCTTCACTATTGTCTTTCAATCAGCTTTTTGTTGTGCAAGAAGAAGAAATGAAAAAGCATTTCCTGCAACCCACTTTTGTATTTTAGCAATAAGAAACCCACCAAAGAGCCTTCCCATATTGTGTTTGTTTTCCACAAAACCATGAAATGCACTGGTAAAATGAAAGAGTGCCAGATTCAGGGGATCTACACAGTGAATTACTAGACTAGCACTAAGAGATAATAGGTGGTAGGTTTGTCTCCACAATGAGACATACTTCTCCATAATCTCAGCATCTACTGTATTAGATGCAACTCTTTTAGGAAATCCGTGCCTTGACAACTCAACATTTAATCACACTGAAATTATTCAACAACACTGTGTACAGAAATGAAATTGTAGCTGAGCTATGTGTTAGTAATATTCCAGTTTCAGTGCAATTAGTGTCACTCAATATGTAGTGTAACTCAAGCATATAATTAAATGACAACTCTGCATGTTGTAAATTTTGCTCAAGATGTCTCATCACTTTGTTTACAGCAGTGAAGCCCTCAAAAGAACCTTAGGATTACCTTCCGAAAGGGTAAAAGACCACTGGCCATTTATGCTCTGATATCTATTATATACAGATGCAGCACCACTTGGGAAATCACAGAGTCTGATTTCGTGCTGCCTTATTGGCAGTGTTATCATTTACCTCTGTGCAAAATGGGCACTAAAGTTATCACTCTAAAATCATAGTATTTATTCTTCTGTCCACTAGTGTAACTAATCCCACAGAGCCAGCTGCTCCAGCTCTGCGTGTTTGTCTGCTGGTCCAAAGGGGTTTATTCAGGCAGCTGGGTTCCTTGCACTAGATGTCTGATTCACGAGTGTGCTGTTGATCTTTGGTAGCATGACAGTATTTTCAGGACTGGTACAAGTTGATCAAAGTTTAAGATATTCTCATAACCGGCCACAGACCGATCTCAGAATGAGGCAGTTTGGTGCATGGTGCTATTAGGGAATAAAGCAAGTTTTTCACACCTAGATCCTATCCTAGAAGCTCCTTAGCTGGCATCAGGTATTGGGCCAAATCTGGAAGGACATGGAGAGTTTCAAAATAAATCAGATGTGGTAGGCAAAGAGCCTTAGGGCAGAACAGCTCTTAGTACATTGTTCATAAAGATATTTTCAGAGCCTACTTCACTGGTTTGCTTGTTCACAGATTATACATCTTTGAGGTGCAGCTCCCAGATTTTAAAGGATTTTTTTAGTAATTTTTAAGAGAATTATTAAATTAATACAATTAGGGAATCTGAACTTTTATCTAGATTTGGTTGTGTGTGATATTCAGTGGAGCAATTATGGAGGTGTTTGGATTACAGGCATTGGTGTTTGGTCCCAGAGTCAGTGCCTCAAGAATTACTTAATATTGGTAAGTTTAGCAATATAAAGCTGTTAAAGAACAGATGCTTTGACATTCTGATTCCTTTACCTTTTGTGGTGACAGCAATCAGACATACCAGGCTGACAGGTTTTATTCAGCCAGTGATGTTAAACAAGGTCTCTGTCAAGCAAACTCAGTGGCTGTATAACACAGCAGCTGTGCCCCTCCCTTCTCTATGCCTTATATTTTCCACAAATTGCTTGCAGCTTGCTGGATAAATTTCATAAATTGTTTACTTCAAATTGACTTCTGCATAATCAAATGAACCTTCTTACCATTTGTGTTTTCTCTATCAGCAAGCCTTAAAAGTGAAAGTGTGGCTGTATGAAGACATATGGCCTTGTTTAGCAGTTATTTCTGGGTATATGGCCAATCCCAATTCCCTAGAAATCTTTCACTGACAAAGGTCTTTATTCGTGTGAACATATAATTTAAAAACTCAGAACGACTTCTCCAGTATTTTCGCATTTCACTGTATTGCAGGTTTTATCTGAGGAATGGTGTATGAGGAAAAGTGATTGTGTAATGGAAAAGATTCAGAGAGATTATGCATCTGTGAGACACATATTTAGAATGGTTTGTTATGAACTACTGACCCTTCAGACATGTTAAGAAATCATTGGTGCTCTCCTGGCACTGCTCCCTCTCCAGAGCACTCTGCCTATCGAGTACATTTAGTCAACTCTTGCAGTTCTGTTTCATAGAATACTTATATTCCATTATTTAGTTTAATACTACTGTGATAAAACTACCCAGAATTACTTTGTCCCAGCAGGATCTTGCACATCTATGATTTACGAATCCATTGCTTAATCCTTTGAAAGCATTCTTTCAAATGGCCTTCTGACCTCTGTGTTATCTCTCTCAGTCAATGAGGAACGTTCTTACCTCAAGTAGCTGGTGTTTTCTTCAGGTTTTTCTGCTGGGGCTGTGTCTTTGGCCTTGTGTTCAAAGATAGCATAAGTACATGCCATGGAAACAAACTGAAAAACAATTTGAACCATACTGTAAATTAAACCAAGCATAAAAAAAATGTAGTCTGTTATTGAAAAATATATTAAAAGTTATACCATTTAGTTAGAAAGTGTGTTTAAGAAACTCAGACTTATAGAAATGTAATATATTTTCATGACTAGGAGAAGAATATACACATATTTTCTGAAATTCCAAACCAAGTATGGTACTTCAAAAGCATACAAAAGTCCTTTTCCTTTCCTCCCTTCCCTGCTAGACCTGATGTAACATATCTTTATAACAAAATACCTGCACATGATGCTTAAATATTTATCTGTTACTGCATCAAATTATTTCACTCATTCTTGTCAGGTTAAGGTGTACAGTGAGGTATACACGGGCTCATAAGCTCTTTGTGATTCTGCACTAGTACTTTTTTGTGAAAGACCTAAATAGACAGCATAAGACAAAGAACAAATTCCACTTGAGTGAAATGCAACGTCTGTCCTGGGCTGAAGCAAGAGTGTGTGAAGAGCTTAGGGGGAAAGCATGAGGGAAGAGTATTCATTTTCCTGTTTATCCTGTTGAGTTTAGCTTTTTTAACCAGTTTTTTTAAGGGAAACTGGCTCAGAATTCAAAATAGAGAGAGAAAAGTGCATTTTGAAGATCTAAGCATGGCATGTTTAAGTCATACTTTCAAAAGAGTCTAGGCCTGCATGTTTTTCGTAGCCTGGTCAGTCAGATAAATTTGAATGCTCGTGTTTCCATCCACCTGTCTGCAAGTATACACAAAGACGTTAGAAGGCGGCTATGCAGATACCTCTCTGTGCTTACGTTTTTTACATTAGATAGATGCCTCATATGCAAGCTCACCACCTGTGGTTGACACAGTCATCCTTCTGAAGATGAAGATCAAATTTGAGTCTGTCAGGCAGTGGGATTTAATGGAATCAACAGTCATGCTGAAATATGCATGATTAGAATTTTTTTTTTTTAATAACACACTTAATTCTCTTAAAGGCAATGTTTTTCAGAAATTTCATGCACTGGGTGAGGTAAAAGTGCCTATGCCCTGAGTCTCTGATTCTTACTGAGTCTTGGGAAAGCCAGAAGCGCTTTATTTCTTGTAAGCCCTGTAAGGAGCCTGTTAGGAAAGAATCAGCATTAACAGGATTATAGCATAATAGTCTGTACCAGTACTCATGAGGTGCAGTTCAAATAAACTGTTGACACCCAGCATCTGAATTTATGTATTCACTTGCTTTTTTTTTTTTTTTTTTTGGATGGAATGTTAAAGACTTCTGTGGAAACAAATTACAGCCTTCAGCATTGGCAGGAGCTCATTTCAAAGACATTTTACAATCACTCTGATTTGGCTTTTATGAGACTGACCATCCTGTGAGCATAAACCCCTTGCAGCTAGCAAGAGATTTTCCCTACTCCAGCACACAATTAGCTTGGTCTTGAAAACTCTTTCTGTCCAGTAGGTCTGAAGGACGTGGCTAAGGTGTTTATTAGGGTAAACTTTGGCACCTGCCCATATCCGTCTTTTAACTAGTCAGAATGACTTTGTAAGTAACACATAAAACTAGTTCAATTTTAGGTTCATTTCATACTGAAAGAGAAATCTGCTATCAGAAGGGGTGAAGTTATAGCAAAGCTTCAAATAAGTTGCAAGAAGTGGTTGGCAATGGTGCAGATTTGGAGCTAAATAGAAATGTTATTGTCTGAAAGCGAGATACTGCCCACTTGTCCCTGAGAGCCAATGAGATAAGAGAGGGCAGAAAAGCTGCTTCTTCAAGCAACAAGGTGTGCCCTAGCCCATATGGGACTGGCAGCATAGAAGACCTCCAGAGACTGAGTTTGTGACTGCAAGTCCCTTATCTTCTGTTGCATGTAGACTCAGACTGGTCATTGGCACGAGTAACTCGTTAGTCCTTTGTATGTAACCCTTTATTTCTCCCTGGAATGATTGCACAGGGTCAGCGATTGTATTTAACTTTAATTTCAGTGGGCTTAGCAGACCTTCAAAAAGAACATAAATATGAAACCAGCACACCAGAAAGTTGTCGTTTTTGTGTCAGATTGGTGTTAGAGGTTGTACTTTTAATTTGCAAATATACAAACTCTCCAGTCTATATTGCAACTGTATGTATAAAATCCAGAATTTTCAGAATACATTTTAGGATATTGTTCTGGGAAGTAGCATTTGATTTTGTCACATTTATCTTATGCTTGGTTCTTACAGTTGCTTGTGATTTCAAAGCCCTTAAGAACAGTGCATTGACTATATTGAATTTCTGCTTTGAGAAACTCAGGTGCAGTCAGCTTGTGTAAAGATTATGCATAATGGCGGTTTAGGAAGACTTGCCTTCTTTAATATAATGTTATAATATGAAAATATATTCTAGTACATTTAGATGTGAGCCATCTTCTAGCTAACAAATTTGATTAAGCAATGAAATCAGTTTTGTTTGCATATCTTGGCAAGAACTGACAAAGTGAGCATATAAAGCATTTCTCTCAAGTCTGTAAGCTGAGAAATGTCTTAGGAAAGCAAGCATTTGAAATACACCCTAAAATGTCTGACAGCATACTCTCTAGAATTTCTGCCCAAATCAATGACTGAGATGCTTGAGAGCACACTCAGCATTTTCATAATTCTTTGCCAGGAGAAATACCTGTTTGGTCAGCTCTGAGGGTTTCTCAACTGAAAAATTCTCTATCTATCTTTACATGTTATTTCGTGATATTCAAAGTTAAAACTATATTCTTGAGGAAAATTGTTGCCCTATGTGCACCTAAGGAACAGTGTGCATTCATTACATCTACTATTTTTCACAATCTAAAGACTGCAAAATAATAAAATATGATTTCTTTTTTCTTTCCTATTAGATGTCCGCAGAAGAACAATTTATGAATACCACAGAGTGGAACTGCAGATGTCAAAGATTACCAATCTCTCAGCTGTCGAAATGATACCTCTTCCAAGTAAGTAGAACATTACATAAGCAGGAGCCAGATCTAGGAAGCATCTATCTCCCTCTCTCTCCCAGCAACACATACACAATTTCAAATATTTTGTTTTATCTGTGGACTTGGAATCATAAACAAATTCATTTATCCTCTCCTAGATTCCCGTATGGATGATGCATTATCCAGTTCATCCTCATGTATCTCAAGTTAGTTTATAGGTATATAGCTCCCAGTAGGTTTTGAATGAAATTTATGCCAAATCATTTTTCAGAGGAATGATTATATTGCCTTTAAATGTGTTTCCTCAAGAAAAAAAAAAAAAGAACAGTTTCCATGCTTGCAATGCAAACATGAATTCTTCTGTGTACTATGCATCACATCACAAAGGCATATCCCCAAACAAATAACTCCAAGTATTTTGCAGTTCATCTGGCTCTTTTTTCCAAGTTAAAACTACATTGTTTAGATATCTCAGGGTTTAAAATGCCATCTGTACTACTGTAAAAAGAGTAGAAACATCTATTTTTCTTTTTTTTTTAATCCAGTTATAGTTCAAATACCATCTGTACTACTGTAAAAAGAGTAGAAAATCTATTTTTCTTTTTTTTTTAATCCAGTTATAGTTCAAATACCATCTGTACTACTGTAAAAAGAGTAGAAAATCTATTTTTCTTTTTTTTTTAATCCAGTTTTTTTTTTAATCCATTTTTCTGTCAGTCTTATTATCTGCTTATGTCTGAATGTTAGCAATACCAAAGAACACTGGAGCCAGGGAAGAAAAAGATTTAAGGAAGTATTTAATATTAAGCAAAAAGAGAAAAATTTAGGAATGAAGCTGAAAAGTAGGAATACATTTACAAATGGAACACAAATGAAATACCACAGATGAAACGTACTTTTGTGCATGCAGTTGTATAAAGAATTGTAATAGGCTGGGTTCAGGGTCTTATTTTAGACATGTGTGAACCTATTGACTTCCTAAATATATATATTATCAGAAGATGTATTCTTCTTTTGTGCTTTTTATGTGAAATATGTATGAGACTAGTGTAATAATTTGTGTTTATCTATATCCCAGCTTGTCTCCAGTTTACCAGCTGTGGTCCCTGTGTCACTGCCCAGATTGGTTTCAACTGCAGCTGGTGCAGTAAACTCCAAAGGTAGAGAAAATAATTTTTTTTTTTATTTTGTAGTTTTCTTTTCTTTTCTTTTTTCTTTTTTTTTTTTTGTGGTTATGGAGCTGTGCTCAAAGGCTATCCAAAACCATTGCGTACAGGTTATTCAGCATTAGAAGCTGTTATATTTGTGTTTATATGGATGCATTCACTTGAACATAAACCTCAAGTGTGATCACTAGCAACATATCATTGTCACATTTCACTTCAACGATTAGGCAAGAATAGTCGAAACAGTTGACTCAGGAGTTAAGCCCTTGTTCCTATTTCTTCAGTCATACTTTAAAATGCTTTTGAAGTAGGAAAAGAAGAGATCTTAATAAAAAATTATATTTTCTCCCTACATCACTGGCTTCATCAAAAATAATTTAACCACATGGAGACGCAGGGTGTTAATGCAACTGTAAAGACTTCCTTGTTAACAGCAGGGATACCAACACATCCAAACAGTCAGAGTACTTTCCTTTTTAACCTGTCATTGTGCTTAGTGAGTGCATTGGGTCTCCTCAGCCTCTCAGTGACACATTGACAAGGACAGTCAAGTCCATGGCAGGAGTGATTTAGACTGGGGCAGGTGAAGCACAGCCAGCAAAATGGAAACTCTGCAACTGTAGCTTTTCAAAAAGTTTTTCACTCACTGACCTTCACTGGCCTTCATGACGAATTTAACGCCAGTTCTCTGAAACAAAATGCAGTATCATAATGGATATTTATTGTTGCCATGCATTTCAGCTCTAGTGATTAGGTGTAGAAATACTTTGTATGAAATGGATGTATACTGAAACAAGAAAAGGTAATTAACATTCTAAAACCATGCAATATTTTGACACCATGTGGAAGAACTGGTAAATAGCTGAAGAACACAGCACAGAATTAGGAAATTTGGGTCATTTTTATAATGTTTTCTTAAGCTGCAACTCCTGTAGTAGGTCACACAAAAAGTAACTCAGTTCCCCACTTGTCTTGCAAAAACCTTTATAGTGGAATTAGAGCTAAGACAAATCAAGTAATAGAAAACATATCAAATATCTTTAAGAGTAATAATTCTTCTAGAAAACTGTTTCAAAGAAGCATGAACAATTCCTGGTTGCTTTAGCCGATTCCTTGCTTTCAATATTGCTTCATTCTCCTTCCATCAATAGATGCTGTAGCACTGAGTTTCTGTTGGCTTTGGTTTGAGCACGGCCTCTTGCTTTGTGGCCAGTGTTCTCATTTTTGTTTGGAAAAACTCAATTATATTGTAAAGTCCAGACCTCTTGTGAAGAACCAGCAAACCTTCAGATCCTTTTTGTTTCTCTGTAGTTTCTGAACACCTGAGTTTCCCGAGTTCTGAAATTGCTGAAAAGTCTGTTTTGCTCACTGAGGCACAAATTCACTGTGGAGAACTAAGTTTTATCCTTCACCCTTAGCAGGAGCAGAATCAGGCATGTAGACACACTGTTTTTCCTTCTGCACGTTTAGGAGAATTTGTGGCTGTCCCTGCGCAACTGGCTAGGTGCAATTTACTGCTGAAAAATATACAGTCTGAACACATCTATTTCTATTTAATTAAAGTTTGAATGAAGAAAGCCTTGCTTTTTGTTTTGCCTGTGGAGATCAAAGATGAGCCTACTGTGAGGCAGTCTTGCACTATTTCCCAAAACCAGCTGTCTCCACTCTGCAGCATGGTTGTGCTTTTGACAAGATGCAGCAGGTAGACTGAGAAGTTTTATTGCTATTAATTCGCCCATTACTGACAGTAGTGAGACTGTCACTTCATGCAGGTTGTCTTTGGACATTGTTTGACTACCAGCAAAAGCAGGAACTGGAGAGGATTCCTTAGAAAAAGGATGGATACGGAAAGGGAAACTAAGAATATGCTTCTACATGGGAATTTCAGTAGTTGAAAAAAAGTCATACCATACAAGTTTTATCTATTAAGATGAACAATATTCATTCAGGTTTTAGCAAATGGAGAATTGTGTATAGAGTCATAAAATAGCTCAGAATGGAAAAGGTCATCTAGACTAACCTCCCACTGAAAGCAGGGCCAGCTGTGAGATCAGACCGGTTTCTTTGTGACTTTGTTCATCTAGGACTCCACCACAGAGGCTGTGGTCCAGTCCCCAGAACACCTTATACAGGATTTTACGCCTAATCCATGAACTTGCTGTTTCCTCCAGAAACACGGCTTTGGTGGATGTCTGCCTCAGGCCTCGTTATATTTCTTGGCCACTGTTCTCCAGCTTCTGAAATGAGCAATTTCAACTATTTCATCTCTATGGAGAAAGCAATCTGAAATAATAAATGGTTAAATATTTTGTGAAAAGAGGCAACTTGCTTTCCAAAATGTGGAAGCTGAATATTTATTTGGTTACACTGCAGGATTATTGTGATAAGGAATCATTCTGTTGCAGCTTTGAAAATTTTCTACCAGTTCTGGACAGTCTCTCTGGACTTCTAGTCTAGTTGCCTCTCTTCTTTTACCTTTCTCTTTCTCAGAATGTATATTCATTTTAGACAGATAGAAAATAAAAAATCTTACTCCATTCTCAGTGGCAATGTCTGGTGCAAAGGAGAGTGCTCAGAGCGATTTGCTTCAGTACCACATTGTGGTTTTGCTCCCCTCAAAAATAAACTTGCTGTGTTAAAATGTTCTTTTTGCGATGTGATAAAAAAGCATGTCCTCAACAAGAAAATATAATAGCCTGGTTAAAAATCATAAGAGATGGAAAATTGTTAATTCCTACCTCACAGTCCTTCAGCTTTTTCTGTATGTCGCTGCTCTTCACTCACCAGCCTTCAGTGAAGAGTTTTATACATTGCTCTGCTGTAGTAGGATAGAATCAGCCTGAAAAAACAAGGGCAAAGCATTCTATGAAGTATTAACTTAGACATTTCAGAAGTGCCTAGAGGACAAAGAAATTAATATTTACAGTCCACTTTCAAATGTGTGCTCATAGGGTTTTTTGAGGTAGGAGGAATGCTTAGGAGCAATGCCTGAGTAATACTTCTCAGTTGTAAATCTGACTGGATGCACTGGTCCAAGAGACAAGGAACCAAAACTGTCTCTCTAGTCTGTAGGCAAATCCCAGAGTGAGGAAGCCAATTAGCCTTTGTTGCAAAAGCCTGAAGAAGGCTTTGAACTGGCAGAGACGGGTTTTCAATGTATCAGTAATCTCCCGACCGACCTAGCACTCAGATCTCTGCAGAGGGAGAATGCCCTTTTGCTTCTGAGTGGACTGATAGGCAGTGAGGGTCACATATGCCTGGAGCACAGAGGGGTGTTCTTTCCGTGGTGCCGCAGTAATACTTTGGTGCTCTAAAGTGAGATATTCTCGAGCAGACAGACTTCCATATGGGTGGCAACCCTACACATATCCACTGGGAAACACAACTGTATACCAATTTTACAAACTTTTTTCTTATTACGCCATTTAGCCAGAGAAACATTACTACCAGGAACACCATCTTGCCTATCATTTTTTTCCTTGCATTAGATTTAATCCACATATTGAATCATTGACACAGCAAAGTACAGTTTTGGGGGAAAAAAAACCAAAAACCACAACTTTACATAAAACCTTTAACTGCACAAGCGGGACCATTGCAGAAAACCTTTACTCCCCCATGTGGGCAATCTGTGTTGGAATGAAAACAGCTTTATCCTACAGCAGTGGGTTGTTTCCTACCTGTAACTTCAGCCCATCTGCTGTGCAAGCTCTGCAATGGTTGGAGAGGCAGGTTCCTTTTGGATGTGACTGAGGGCCAAATCCTCTATTCCTGCACTCTCTACAAGCTGAAATCACCATTAGTTCTTTCATAAGGTATCATCAAACTATCCACTCTGAAATCCAGTATGATGTGTGTCACACAACTTTATCATGACTGAAGCAAAGGCACATCATTTTCCTTTGACTTCAGCAGATGGAGGATCCCCCTAGGAGCTAATTTCTTACGGAACTATGTATATTTCATAACTGTTTCATAAGTAAAACTGTTCAAAAGGAGATTAACTATAAATATGTAAGCTAAGATGGTATTCTAACTTTCTCCAACACAAGTATCCATGTCTATAAAATGCCTGAAACACTTTAGCATCTGTCCCGTGGCGGTCTCCAGTGACTGAAACTTGGATCATTTGCCCTTCATTTTCTCTGACTTCCTGACATGTAAAAGTTGGGAGAATTCATTAATGTTAGATTTGTTTATATCATCTTCTTATGCATCTGAAGATGTTTATATACTCTAGGCACTTAGTATAGCCTGCACATTAGAGAAGTCATTTTCTAGGAAAGTTTTTGGAAGCTTTAAGACAACCTTGCTGTTACTTTATAGCTTCAGTTTGTAAAACTTGCTTGCATATACTGAAATAGTAAGTTTCTTTGAAAATATTTGAAGTTGATTGTGCAATAAATAAAGATTCCCTAGATATTGATTTTTTTAATTTTAATAAAAGTCAGGAAAGTCTCAGATTTGGGCAGTGAAATGAAACTGATACTTCAGTGTGTTCAGAAATAAGGAGACAGAGCACATTCTTGCAGTCTGTGCATGCTGGAGACTCAGGCTATGAATGTCTCACACTTCACTCCATCAGTACAGGATAAAAGCATCTCCCAATACCTGCAACATCAGTCAGGTTTGGTGTGGTACCATCACCCCAACACTGAAGATAGGGAACTGGCATACTCTAGTACTAAGGGCAGGAGCTGTAAACAGTTTAGATGATAGCTTTACTCAGCTGTCACTGTTGGTACATATATTCAAATTTTTAATCTTCAAAACTGTCTGCCTTATGCCGAGGGCACCCAAAAGCCTAACAGCTGGATCCACAACGATGCTTTGCTGGCAGACTCAGGTTTTCAAGGGAAGTTACACCGAACTGGAGAGCAGTACTAAAAGCAGCTTTTTACCAAATTCTGGACTTAAGCATCTAGGACCAAAAAATCTCTACGGGTCCAACACTTTGTACAAGGAAAGATGTTCAGATGAGTCTAAGCAGGGCTCAGCAGTGAAATCCCCCATGGGAGCCCCATGAAGCTTCTCTACTCAGTAAGGTTGACACTGCCTTGGCACAACAGCCTGTCAGTGATCAGAGAACCCCCAGAGGCACAGGAGATAAGTGAACATGGATCCTCTGAAAACAAGTCACCCCTGAAAAATGGCCCTTTACGTGTAGAGGTGTGTAGGCCTGAGCATTGAAACTTCCTTGACTAACTCCAGCTCAGACCAGCTCCACTAGCCTCAGTCACTGGCTGCCTGGAGACTCAGGACTAGCTCCTGGCACTGCTCTCCAGGCAGCCCTGCTGGGGACTTTCCTGGGTCTGAAAAGAAGTGAGATTTCACACTCTTATCCTTAAGACTCTCTGTGTTCCAGAGTATGTATTGAATAATGTGGTTTGAAATCATACTAGTTTATGGTATTGACCCAGAGAGTGCAAATCCCCAGTTTGAAAAGTGCCATGAAAGAGACTGTACAAGTTCCAGGACTTTCCGAGTGCAGTGATGAACCAGGACACTCCATGTACTTTAGGCAGCCATGCTGCCCCTGTATGCACAGCTCCCAAAGCTTCTTATACTCTTAAAGAAATCCTGAGCTAAAAAAATTAAAGAATCCTGTTTGTGATGCACTTTATTTCAGTGCTTATTCCTGTGTGCCAAAAATAGCACTAGTTGTGTAAATGAACAGGTTATACCTAGGGTTTATGGAATGTGTTCTGAGCAAAGTGAAAAATCAGAAATTTGTCTGGGAATAGTAGCAATAATGTGATTTAAGGCTTGACACTTCTAATCTTTTATTATGAAAATCACTATTCCCATCTAAGCAGGTAGTAAAGAAACAAGTAGTTTTGCATTCCATGCTGATTAGCTGGAAAGCAGGGAAGGGAGAGTCTTTAGGCATCTGCATTTTTTAAGAAAACATGTTACAGTTGAAATATGAAGTGACAGTTTTCCATAGTGCCCTTACAGTAATTGAGATAAAAAAGAATTCCTATTACTTGTCTTCTGAACTTCTGGACAAGTTTGAAATGTCTTGGTTGTTCATTCTTCCTTTAGAAGGAAATTGGAACCATGTTTAGTTAACTTTCAGATGTGAGTTTATGTCTGGAAATTTTTAATATCAGGAAGAAGAAAAACAATTATGGGGTTTGTCTGTTGGTCTGTATAACTCAAATGACAAGAACTGCTTTCATTAAAAAGGCGTTGATCAAATACTGTAGTATTTGTAAGTAAGTCTTATGTAACCTAAAATATCTATCAGCTGAGCAAAGCACCTTCCGTACAGAATTTTTAAAAAGCATAAGAATAATTACTATTCTATCTGACTGCAGAAGCCTCAGGATTTACAAAATAAAATCATTAAATCCAAATAAGAAACAAGATTATTGTTTGATGTCTATGTTTTCCTCAGCTTTTATTGGATAGCTGACACCACGAGGGTTGTAGATTCCACTGGAGAGCAGGGAAAGGCAAACCACATCACTCAGCTCGGTGTCATCTGCAAACCTGCTGAGAGTGCTCTCAATCCCTTTGCCTGTGTCACTGGTGAAGATATTAAGCAGCACTGGTCCCAGTACAGACCCCTGAGGGATCTCTTGTCACCAGTCTCCGTTGGGACATTGATCCTTTGACCACTACTTTCTAGATGCAAACATCTCACCAGTTCCTCATCCAACCACCAAATCTATGTCTCTGCAATTTAGAGAGGGATGTTGTGCCAGAGCCCTTACAGAATTCCAGATAGGCAACATCCACTGACCTTCCCTTCTCCACTGATGTTATCACTCCATCGTAAGGCCTCAAGATTGGTTCAAAATGCCCACTTTTAAATACTTCCTCATTTTAACTACTTGAATTTTAAGGTTGTTTTTTTTTTTTTAATTGCTTTAGGAATATTTCATAGTTCAATTGCAAATTAAAAGATGGGTGGAAGACTTGCTGATTTAAACTCAGGCTGTTTATATCCAAACACTATTTAACTGACAGTAGTATGCTGTTATTATAAAATTGGTCACAGTAGTGTGCTGTTATTATAAAATGGGATAAAATATTATCTTAGCCATTCAAATACAAACAAACAAACCAAAAAAAAGGCATTTCTATGGATTAAGTAAACCACCAGAGGGAGCATATATAATCCAATCAATGTAATAGTTTCATACAGAAATTACAAGGAAAATCTCATTTTAAATGCTTTTGAAGGGGCAGAGGTTTAAAATATAGTGTATTCTGTTAAATATATTCCATTCTATCAATGTGACTGACTTTATGAATTTGTTGATCATGCCCCTGCTTCAGACAAAGCAAAAGAAATGTGCCCACATCCTGGGTGTTTGTATGCCACTACAACAGTTCTTTATGCTGGAGGGGTTTCGTATGAAAATATAGCTGAGTCCTAACACCTGGGTCTTAACAGTCAGATTGTTGGATTAGGTCACATTTACCCTGTGATAAATGAAAAGTAATGGCAGTACTGTTTTTCTAACCTGTATACAGTTTCTTTTCCAATTATGAAGCAATCATATTGCAGACCTGAGCATCAGAAAGTGTGGCCTTTTTTCAGAGTTTGCTCTAAAATGGAACGTTTTTCTTTTATTTTAGAAGTTGTATTGAGACAGCAATTGATCTTTTTAATCAAGTGCAACAAATGTATTAAGAATGAATGTGTAAATTTGTCAGCCCTGATACATTACTCATAGAAACAATACAATAAGTAGGTCTGTACTTTATTGAGCAGAAAATTGCTCCACACCCAACTTCTTCAAATACTTTCCAAGGTGCTTGCTCTTAATTTGACAAGCTAATTTGCTCTCATGCACTGCAAGAAACTGTTAGGAAATTAGCATTCAATGATTAAGAATTTTGTATGCATGACAAGACTGATGGGACTAAAGCAAGAAAAGACAGTGGCACAAAAGTGTTTAATGAACAAAGCATTTTCTCAAACCAGAATGAGCTCAGTGATGGTATTGTTTGACGAAAAAAGCCTCACAAGATTATAGTAATAGATATTCTCAAGTGGGACGGCAGTTCTGTTTAGAAGAGAGTGTTAAATTCAGTAACCCTTGTAGGTACAATTAAAAATAATGGTAAAGATGTCCATATCAGTAAAATGTGCATAACAGTACACTGGAAAGTACTGTTAACGAATGTAGATAATCCTGAGCTCACAACACGTTTTTATTGAAAGTTTGCCTGCAGCCAGAGGAATTTGCAGTTCACTGAGAACCTCGCATGGATAAATAGCAGATCACTAGCCTTTCTACATTTTTGGTAAGTTGGTGGAATTTGATAGCAGCTGGAGTCGGTCGAATTATTGTGGAATTTCTGTAATTCCCTCAAGCACAGATTTTCTGAAATAATTCCTATGATTAATACTAATAAACCTAAAAAGCTCAGTCTCTGAGCAGAAACCCAGTGGACATGCACTAGCTCTCAGGGGCTTAGTAAAAGTCAGTGCAAGACCACACCATTCATTCCCCAAGTTTCTTTTTTCCCCACATTCTTCTGCAATGTACTCACTGATGTTCTCAGCAGCTCCATAAAATTATCCTTATCCTAACATTAATAGATTTGATATCTAACCAAGTGAATTTAAATCCTGCTTTCACAGAGAAACTAGCCAGTTTTCTTGCAGCTGCAGCATTAGTCACACATATACATACCTTGCTTTGTTTTCCTGAATAACTCAGAACGGCATGAGGACAACAGTTATGCTCATAACTGATGCATATTTTTAAGAAGTTCAGGGCTGGGTTATAGAACTTTAAATTATTTCTAGAAAAGGAGTGGAAGATTTCTACAGTTCTCATTAGTCTGAAATCCTAGTCTTTCTGTTAAAATATTTTCTATGAAATCCTGTGCCTGAAGATGGGGAAGCATTTTGAAGATTCTTAGTCTAGATGTAAACACAGTGATTAATTTAAGACACCTCACTTACACTATTAATATTCTATATACCTGTTTCTTACAATATCATTTGCCTTTCAAAATTCACTAGCTAGATATTCACAGTACCATCCTTTGCCAGAGTTGTTGCTGTGTCTTCTGGAGCTTAGAGACTCTGTTCATTATCCACTGTGCAGGTTTCTGTGATATCCAGTTTTGCAACACAGCTTGGACAAGGCATAGATATCACAGTTAATACAGAAAGGACCGCTGCCTGGACTAAGACCTTCATGTAAACTGTCTCGTGTACCAGATATATGACGTTCCTAAGGTGTTTTGTTATAAGTGCAGGAGGTAGTTATCAAAGATACAGAGAACAGTTAAGCACTTAAATCCCATGAAGAGAAGGGATAGAAGACATCCACCTGTTATATTTACCTTGGAGAGTAGTTACTTCTGCTGATTAATTTAGAAAGAAGATGACAACATCTGTATTTCATTTCCATGTTTAAATTCACAGATGCACCTAAGACACCATAATGACAAAACACTAGAAAAATACGTAGTAGTGCAATTCTTTTCTGTAGAAACTTCTGTTGCAGTTCTTTTAAATACTAGTAATATTTTATTCTTCATTTATTGCATTAGAACAAAAAATCAGAGCCCACCTCAGTCTTTGATGAACCATTTATATCTAGAACTGCAATTTCTGTGCCAGTCATAAATCTTTCAAATCACAAGAGAGCTGAGTACAGACTTAATTCCTCACTTTTTGTTTATCTTGAGTGTGATAGACATTCCAGTGGGTATTGTTATGCTCTATTAGAGCGGCATTTGCTCTGGCGTTAAACTTTGGGGGTTTTTTGACAGAACTATGCCACATTTAGTCACATTGCAGCCCAAAATTCTTTTCAGTTTGGTTTCATTTTCATCTGTTCATTTCTTACATTAATAGCTAAGTTTGAATTCAAACAAAGTCCTATTTGATTGCAGAAAGGTGACACTCAGCTATGAAAGGGTTCCACAGATGCTTTATGATGCAATTTATACATATCCTAGACATTTTAAGAAACTTGACTCAGACACCTAGTCATTATTCTGTGTGTGATAGGCTGTCTCTCTCTCGTGAGTTCCTACACAAGACATTATAGACTGTCTGATTCCCAAATAAATGCCTCAAATGGTCATCTACCATAACTATTGAGCTTTAATTGTATAATACAAAGAATGCAAGGGACATTCAAATTTCGAATAAAAGAGACTCTTCTGATAACCAATTTAAAAACTTATGCTTAACAACACTGAATTAAATGAATTGTAATACGACCTGGTTATGATGATAATTTTCATAATACATGAAATGTGGAATGTGAAATACAGGTAGATGATGAATAGATGAATACAGAACATAAATGAGAAAAAATAGAAAAACTAGGTTTGTTACTTAAACACAAGACTGCTTTAAAGATACTGAGCGGGAGGTTACCACATAAGGCAAAAACTGTACCTGCTTTACCCGAATTCAGAGAAAGAGCTTCAAGAAGGTTTTGACATTTTCAGATAGAAACCACCACTGTATGAAGCCATGTTCAAAGACAGAGGAACACAGTCAGAGTGTCAAACTTCTCATTGGTTCTCTCACCATGATGTATTGTACCAAAACACAATGAGATAATTTATCATCATGTCTACAGCATGGTTTCTACTCTACTTAGGTTGTCTTCTTGACACTCACGCTGTTTCTTCCATTTCTTGTTGAGGGTAAAGTCTCAAATTATATCTTTTTCACACCTCTGAAATTTGCTAAGTTTTCCTTAACCTAGCTAACATTAATTTGCAAGTGTTATCTTTATTTGCTAAACTATTGATATTTTTATCCAGTTCTCTCTCTGTTGACTATCATATATAGCTCTTTATTGTGCTAATTTCTATTCCTGTGCTACTGGAAGAGCCACAAGTGAGCTGACTGTCTTCCACTAATGAAAACAGTGGATTCTAAAATAGTTCATGGTCACTACTAAAACCAAATATGGCAGGATATACGTTTTGACTTCAGAGAGAAAAAAACCTTCAAAGTCATAATATGAAAGTTAAAGGGGAAAAAACCCAACATAAGGAGGTTCTTAGTTTCTTAAGAGCTGTTAGGCCCTACAACTGCAGTTTCTGTGCCAAATATAAGTAAGCTGCTCCTGATAAAACTAATTAGTTTTTCTAGTCCTAAATGATTTTATAATCAAAAAAGGATAGGATGGAATGGTAACAGGATAGTTCCATTATCCATCATTGCCCATTTTGCAGTGCTTTTATGCATTGCTGTACATAGAGCAGTGCTATTGCTATTTTGCACTACATCTTATCCTCTCTTCCAATGGACTGAAATAAATTAACTGTACTGCTTACAACAGATGAACAAATTGGACATTTTTTTCTTTCCCAAAAATGATGTATTAGAAAATGCACGAATTTGGCCAACTCAAGCTTTATGACTTTAGGATGATTTTTCACATAAGTTCAGTTACAGAAAAGGTTTATAAATGGATTATTAAAAATAATCATTGTGCAGTAGGTGCATTTTGTCTCATAGATGCTCTTAGTAGAATAATTTAGTGAGGAACAAGGTACTAGATTTCTTCCTTTCATGTCTGAGATTAATTTAATTTGTAGTTCCAAATGCCTTCCTTGATTACCAGAGAGTGGTATGTTCCAGGAAATTACTTACTGGGTACCTTTTATCAAATACTTGAATGCTCATGAGACTATATTTCAGAAGCCAGATACCACCTACCATTTGTAGCCTACATTGTTGGCCTAGATAAGAATTTTCTCAACTGATCCCTTCTTTCCTTATTTCAAGTGTTTTTAAAAAAAAAGTGAAACAACAGAAACTGAGAACAAAGCATTTCAGGAACGTCAAAACCCAGGACACATCCGTGGAAACAGGCATCCTAGATTATCACACCAGACTCTAGGATGATTTTTATGATGAATGTTAATCTCCTTTTGTGGAAGCATTACATTTTTTTCTTTTCATACAAGCATCCAACCCACTGCATTACTTTGGAGAAATCTATCTTCCACCAAATTTTTTATGAACGCTCTTATTTTCCTTTGTTCTCATTACAAGAGAAATAAATAAAACAAGGATAAATAAATAAATTAATAAAGTCAAGTGATTTTTAATGGAATCAATAAAGATTTTTTAACTGAAAGTTTTTGCACTTTATTGTATTTCCTTTTTCTCGTGTTTCATTGAAATATAATGCAGAATGGTAATGCAGAACAAGCATAGTTCCTCTTCTCATACTAAGTAGTTTTTAACATAGTATTGCAAATTAAACACAGCCTGGGATGCTTTCTGGGCATTGGAAAACAATTGTATGTGCCACTAAAACAGTTTTGATGTTTCCTGGTGTGATTTCAGTCCATGCCCAGGAGCACTGTCCAGAACAGTTCCCAGGCATGGTGCAGGAATTGGACTGTTCCAAGGGTTATTCCCAGCTGGCTATTTATGTGCAGCCTCCTTCTTTTCAAGGTTGAGAGAGTTTGCTTGTTCAGGCATAGGCCATTGTGTGCCAGCAGTCTTCAGTGCCAAAGAACATTTCTGGGCATGTTTATTGTACTAGTACAGACAGAATGATCACAATTGTCTTAATTGCTTTCCAGAAGTGCTAACCTCTTATGATTGTACTCCTCAATATAAAGTGAGCATCACTGAGATCATATTTGCTTCACAGCCTCCTAGGTACTTCGTTCTGTAATGATGTACCATGAATGAAAAGTCTCTTTTTTTTTTAGCATATTTTAAATTTTACATATTACTATACACATATGCCTATGTAACATTGTCAACAATTTTTTATTTAAACAAATCTGAAATTCATGTGTCTCTTCATAGATTTTGGATTATCTGAGATTAGGACGTACTAAAGCAAACTGTTCTGTTTCCCAACATAGTCTTCAGATTTTTTATAGCATATTTATTTCTCAGCCTTTCCAGTCACGTAAACGGTGGGAACTCTCTAACATGTCCTTGTAAAAGATGTTCCCAACTTCAGGGAAGTAAATGAAATTTTATCAGTATTCTTCCTTAAATGTCACCTTTAGTTCCTCCTCTATTCAGATCTATAACTCTTCCAATATCTGCATTATCATAAAGCATTAATGAAATCACTGGATATCACAACAAATCTCAATATGTACCATTAAGAAATTGAGGATCCCCTACTGTTCTGTAATTCTTTGGTAATCTGTTTCGGTGACTGTTCCTACTCAATGTTGACTTCAGAATTGGACTCACTTTTGGAAGAAAAAATGAGGCACAATTAATATACTAATTTGGGAAACAAATAACTTTCTGAACTTTAAGTTGCTTTGAACTCAACTAGTTACAGGATGATTCATGTCCCTCCTTTTTTTGCTCTCTGTCTGAAGAGTTCACCGAGTTTTAACAGAAGGTGTTTTTCTTAACCCTAATCCACATACCTTTATAAGCATGTGAACATTGGGTTATGTAGAGTGAGTTTAGCACTCTGTGCGTCCTTTGCCTGTCACAGCTCCTGCTTCCTTTGAGTTCTTACTCTTTTTAGAGTTGTGAGTGAGACAGAGCAGGAGCAGTAACCCAGCCTAACCAAACCACTGCTGCAATTCTCTTTCGAGCAGCTCAGATGCTGATGCTCACTAGTACTGAATCAGCCCTGGTGTACACTGTATGGTTACTGGGGGTTCATGTGTGACAACAGGTATGTGAACAGCCCTATTTCATACCATCTCTAGGCACCAGGTCATCTTTATCCTGTCACAAGGACTCTACTAGTTCTTAACATTATAAGTGTGAGTTTTTTTAAAGGAGTAAAATGCCAGTTAAAGTATCTGAATAAAAAAAGGAGCATGGGCAATGTGTGAATGAGATCTGTGCCCTGGTACACACCGAGACTTGATGTTTTTCAATTTAATTCCCAGTTCTACTGTTCATATGTCTGTGAGTACTATGAGAAACACAGAAGCTGTGAAATACTGCATGCTCACCTGGTTTTTAGAAAATCCAGGCTTAATTCTAGGTTATGTTACAAATTCTGTGTTATCTCAGCTATTCATTTCATGTCTCCTATGTTCTGTTTCCTTATCTCTAAAGTGGAAAAAGAACTATTTTCTCCAAATGCAACTTTCATATTTTTATTTTTAAAATGAGACAAAATCAAAGGGTATGCAAAACTAACTGTACTTCTCAGATATTGCCAGTGTCTACTGAATATTGAAAAATAGAAAATAGTTCAGACCATCATGTTAGAAAGAAGGGCTAAATTGTGCTAGTTAGGATCACTAACCAGAATGTAAAGTACATCCAGCAGCACTTCAGAGCTCTTTGCCTCGAACCCTGAGAAGTTACTTGTGTGCAAAACACGTCGCAATGCCAACAGATCAGAATTCTCTGCTAACTTCTGTTGCTGTTAGCTCTTTATACACACTTTGTGCAGGTACAAATGCACAAAGTCAAAGCAGTGGAGACTGTAATCTAGTATGAGGGACTAATCCCAGTGTGGCGCCTTCCCAGAGAACACATTTGATATAAATTTCTGCTGATTCTGTTGGAAATTCTGATGCCATTATCTCATAAATTTAACTCTAGGGTCCTCCTCTTACACTATCTTTTTCCTTCTAACTATTCAAAGCAGAGCCTTTAGCAAAAGCATATTTTTTATCCTTTATCTGCTTTTCAGCATGTTTCCTTTATTGTTGTAACTGACATTAAGTTTATAGAAAATATCCTCCTATTCTTCTTTAATCAGAACTCTGCCAAGTCTCACTTTAACTACAATTTGATCTTTTTCTTTCTAGTGGAATTGAAAATAAAACAAAACTTACTTCTTTTATCACGCTTTTATTCTTAGCCTCTTTCAACAGAAAGACTCCCTGTGGGAGTCTTTATTTCCTACTGCCTATTCAAATGTTGTGTTGCAAATACTGAGGCTTATGCATGTTCAGGCATTTTCTGTAAAATAACAGCTTGGGTTTTAACATCTTTTACTTCTATGTTTACTTGATATTTCAGGAGTATTTTACAGGTAGCTATAGTTTTCCAAACTTTCCATCCCAAAAAAATTGTGGAACCACTGTCAGGCTGAAGATTGACTGCTGAACTTTGTTCCACTCTGATCATCCTTATCATTACCTGAATGTTTTAAACTTTGAGCAGCGCACAATATTAAGACAGTGGTGGAATTCAGTCTTGCATCAAAGATTAACTATGCCTTCGTAACGTTCAAATTTTTCATAAACATTAAAATAGTACAGGCTGGTCTTAGTTTAAAATCCTTGTATTCAGCTAGTCAGCTATTTTTACTTTACAAGAGCAAGGTGGGAGCAAATCCTTTTATGACTAATCGAATTGTCATCCCATTCTGAAGTACAGTTTAATTAAGAAATGTTTAAGTAAAGGATTAATACAGAGAACACATTTATGCTTGAATTCAGATATATGATTAGGTGCATTGAGCTAAGTGATAAGCACAAATACCATTCAAGTACCTTACAAATGCATACCACGGTCACTCACAGTGACACTTCACATGAACTTCATAAGCACTTCGAGCTGTGATAAATTCTGCATTTGAAAGTGGAAAATAACAAAGGAAGGAAAATTCAGTCTTTCCCCAGACAGCACAGTGTGACAAGAAAGTGATATATGAAGGATGAAGGAACCAAATTGGAGCCTGCCCTGTGGTAAAGGGAGACAAAACCAGACCAAGCACAAAAATAAACATTTTTTCCTCCAAAAATCAATTTGTGATTAGAGTTATTTTTCAGTCGGACAGACACAAAGTTCCAGTATTTTTTTTTTAATATTATATATATATATTTATTTTGTACTTCCTATCTTACCTTGGAAAGAAATTCCACTTTAAAATGTTCTCATTCTTCTTTTAGTAATTCAAACATCCTAGCAACTGTCTTAATCTTTTCATAATGTGATGGTCCTTCCTTAATGGTTGAAGTCAGAAAAGAGTTCTGCCTGTTCAATTTTCTATTTAATTTTCCAGATTAACCTTCTATTTAGCTGAGTTAATAAACCTTTTAACTGAGCTAAATCATTACATGGTATTTACAAAATCATTTCAGATTTCTGAAATGCCTTTCATTTCCAAAAAATCCGTTTTTTACATGCTCTTACAGAGCCAAAGACTAAGAAATTATTGGTTTAAATGACAAGTGCTGTGCATTTCAATAATCTTGATTGTCCTACTCCAGCTCAACCTGGTGAAGATTTTTCCATACAGACACTGCCCCTTTTCTTCCCAATAATTTTCCATTATGTTTCTAGATTTACAGGTTAAACCTTGATGAATTTTCTGTATTCAGGTTATCTCTTTTTATTATTATTATTATTATTACTATCATCATCATCTTCATCACCATCATCATCATTAATCCCCATTGAACTATCTTCTAGGAAAGGAACAAAGCATTTAATGTCCTGCACTGAGTGGATACTTCTTGCCATTTAAATATTCTGTGCGAAATATAGGTAAATGGCATTTGGTAGATAGGATGGCATCTCCGACTCCTTTCTGGCTACGCACAGTTCACTGAAAGGATTCTGACAGCTTTCTTGTTACTCAGACTCAGCTGCATTAATTATGCCAAATCATCGTTGCTATACATGGAGAGACATTAATTCTCCCTTTCCTCTCTGAATCAGTACTCCAGAGTTCCACACAAATCCTGAAATTCCTTGCATTTCATAAATGTCCTTATTTTCATTTCCTAGAACATCTTTATTATTGCTTTCCTAGGAGCTGAGTTCAGTCATCACTTGAAAATTAAGTTGTTATAAAATAGCCGTGTTGACAGATGGCATAAACAGCGCAGCAAATCAAATCTGCTCCAATGTTTTAATGGCAACAGGGAATTATCACCATGCTACTAAATTAAGGTCTTAAAAATGCAGTCAGTAAAGCGGGTGCTGCACTGAAATGACGGTTTCCAGAACTCTAACTCAATGAGGCAGCAACAATAGTAGCTTCTATGGCTGACATCAAGTGATATATGCCTCAAAGGAAGTTCACAAACAGGTTTGCCAAGGGACTATCTCATTGCTGATAAAGCTGCTTTCTGATAATATTGTTTGGACTCACTATGCATCAGTGGAAAAGGTTAAATAAACAGTGCCCAGGGTTTAAAGTACTTTTTTTAAGGCAGAGTCTTCTCAAGACTGCCTCACATGTTTGAAAGAGCCATTCCAAGTCCTTGCATGTTGCATTCAATTTTTGGTGGTTGGTTAATTCCTGGCAAAAAAAAATTAACCCCAGAAATGCTACTCACCCCTGTAATTCATTAGTTTGTAAGAAAAGACTTAAGAAATGCAAATGAGTGCGCCTGGGATACATTTTTATTCATTTAATCTTTGGAGCCTTAAATTTGATACCATTTAGAAATAAGATAAAATCTAGGTTTGTTAATCCCAACTAGCTCTAAGTATACTGGGTTTGAATTAGCATAGATATGTAACTGCAGTAACTGCCTCAAGTGGAGGAATTTACAAAGTGGTTTGATTTCATGTCCAAATATTTGGCTTGGTTTTCTGATGTACTGAATATCCTCAAACCCATTAGATTTTAGCCAGAGCACTATGAATAAAGTGTAATGGACATATGAGCATTCAGTATATCTGAAAATCAGTCCTGTCCTGCTTTGAGATGGGCACAGAATTTGCTGATGAAGCTCTTCAAATTTTAGAGAAAAGTAGGGGAGACTGAAAAAAAATTGTTCTGTTCATACCTGGAATACCACGTCATCATTTCTTTCTGCTTAGTAAGGTTTTCCTTGTTCTTTCAAACATTCACAGAGACAGAACACCACAGAGATGGAGAAAGAGCACTGAGCTCCCAGCATAGAACTAATTCACTCACACTTCAGCAAGAAAACACTTTTCCAGTGGTCTTTATTCATAGAATGATTTGGGTTGGACAAGACCTTTAAAGATTACTCAGTGCAGCCCCACTGACACGGGCAGGAACATCTTGCACCAGATGCAAGGTTGCACAAAGCCCCATCCAACTCAACCTTGAACACTTCCAGTGATGGAATATTCACAATTTCTCTTGACAGTCTATTCTAGTGACTCACCAGCATCACTGTAAAAAACTTCATCCTTACATCTAATATTAATCTATTCTCTTTAATTTATAACCATTTTCCCATATCCTCTCACTACAGGCTTTGACAAAAAGTCTCTCTCCATCTTCCTTATAAGCTCCCTTTAAGTGTGGAAAGTCTGTATAGGGTTTCCCTGGAGCCTTCTCTGTTCCAGGCTGAACAACCCCAACTCTCTCAGCCTGTCTTCATAAGAGAGGTGCTCCAGCTCTGTGATCATATTTGTGGCCATCCTCTGGACTCGCTCCAGCAGGTCAATGTCCTTCCTGCGTTAGAGGCCTCATGCATTGGGAAGGAGATATCTGTATTTCTCTGAAATACATTTCTGGTTTGGACAATTTTCTTTTAATGGCAATGGGTTTTTGGAGAAGCCAGTTGCTACAGAGTGTGGGAAAATTTACACCTGTTAGTGGGGTGTCTTGGGGTATTTCTTTTAGTAATACTGCGAATGGCAAAATGTGGATCAATGTGGATATAAGAAGAGAATGAACATTTTTCTCAAAATCTTTTCTCAAAGACGTTGTAGATTCTGCTCAGAATAATTATATGGAGATGTTTCTTACCCCAAGTGTGTTGTTTACATTGTTTACATCTTCTTGTAGCATCCTCTGCTACTATAAAGATAATTACAGTGTTCCATTCTTCCAAATGAGCCTGTTACCTCGGCTGAAGTAGGTAGTACTTGACATGTCTTGTCATCTTTCAATTCTTTGTAAACAAAAAAATGACCCTTAAGTACAGCTAACCATAACAGTGACCTTATTTGCTTTCCTAGTCTTACTAAAAGACAGCAAAAAGTTGTTTGTTATATATTCAGATAAGTTATGACCATGGGTGCCAAATGACATCACCCTGTCTCATAACAAAATATCGCAGGAAATTAATTCAGAAACCAAAAAGCAAACCCTTCAAAATAAAAAACACTCTAGCTGGGAAGAATCTTCTTCAAAGCTGAACATCGTGGTTTAGTTATTTGCTTGCAATTTTAATAATGCTTTCTGTTTGTGATGCTACCTGTTGTCTAGGAAACGCAAACTTACTCTACAATCACTGATAACACTCTTGAGAGGTGGGGATTTCCAGGGGAATCATTATATTAAAGTGTTACAAGTTTCTTAAAAATTTGTTACATATAGCAAAAGACAAAGGATATTGCAAACAGGTTATTAAATTCACTTAATTTGATAAGAAATATGCATGCAGTTTAAGTTTTCTGCATCGGGAGAGGAGATAGAAGCAGCTGTAAAGTGTTCTCTATTTGTCATGGAGAGTGTTCAGAGGAGCTGTGAACATTGATCAAATGGCTATATGTGTATCTTGATGTCTCAGATCACTTTGCTTGATAAACCCAGTGACTGGTTCACTGCCTCCTTTGTGAGATTAAATTTTCCTGGCTCAGAAGTCTGGGCAATAATAATTAAGCTAATTTACATTGATTACAGTTGACATCAAATTTAAAAATGCTTTGGGTTTGTGACATCTTAAGAATAATTATCCAGTGGAAGGGACATATTCCTATTTTAAAATTATAAATAAATTTTAAAAACTAAAAATAAAGTCTCATTCATTGAAACCCCTTTCACTGAAGTGGATTAAAGGAGTGACTTATTGTAAGCAACAGCATCTTGAATAAAAGTGATACCATATAAAACATGTGGATTTTAAATCACATCATTTACTTATTCTTTCTATCACTCTGTTCTGTTCCTCTCGCTTCCTTTATTCTTTTTTTCCTCCTGTTTTCATCTGGACAACTTCTATCTATTTCATCATTTAAAGATGCTCCAGTGGATTTGATCGTCACCGGCAAGATTGGGTAGACAGTGGCTGCCCTGAAGAGGTATGTGAGTAGTTTACATCCTCAGCTCATCAGAGGCAATTTATACAGTTATGATGTTTTTGATTAAATTATTCAGATTATAAAGCATGGTTTCAAGGCCAGAGACATGCTATATTTATCATTCAGGGGTAATTCTATAAAGCATAACAGAGAAGAATAATCTGAGCAGTTTCACTCTCCATTCAAGGGAATAAAACAGACAAAATTTAAAATTTTATCTTTGGGAAACTAATTAAACAAAAGCCCAAAAACCAGAAAGCCTCCTCCAAAACAGTGTCCCTGTGCTGATTTTCTTTTAGATCTCTGATTTTTGCTAGAAAAGAGGAAGAAGCTGTGAAGATGTTCTTTATTTCAGAAAACGCTTTGCCAGAGTAGCCTCAAGTGAAAAAAAGGCATTGCATTTTGATATGAAATCTGGCCAAATCATTTAGCAAAGAAGATGTTACACAGATGAATTCAAAGAGATAAAATAAAAATAATAATTTAAAAGAAGTTTAAAAGCCCTCACACAACCAGCCTACATGACATTTTGATTTCTTTTCATGGAGATGCAGTGAGGGGAGGAAAAAGATATCTGATTGTGGTAGTGGTGGGCTGTCAAACAAGGACCATAAGCATCCTGTGAAAGTTATCTGGGGTATTCCTAGACCAGAGAAGTTTATTTTCAACAAACATTTATAAATATTATGATGATGATGATGATTCTTTTCCAGTTTAAAAGCCCCTTTACAAGGATTTTTGGTTTGAGGTTTGGGGTTTTTTTCATTTTCCCTTTTTTCCCCCCCATATTGAGATTGTGATAATAGGAACAAATTTATGGCACTTTTAGCCTTCTGGTGGCCATAAAAAAAAAGCCAGTTATTTTTCTATTTTTGCTGAACAGGCTAAATTTCCTCACAAGTTTCACCAAAGCAGACCTACTGAAATGTCAGGTGAAACCCAGGGCAAAACATAGCCCCGAGCGTCTAGTTAGAAAAGCACATTCTGTCTTATTTTCAGTAGAAGCAAAAAGAAGTAATGATATAAATCTATATAAATGGAATAAATTTTTTTCTTGTACCTTTAATTGTAAAATAACTGACACCTACATACTGCCTTACTACATGGCCTTGAAGCTTCAGCTTTGCAGCTTGTCACCAGCTAACTTAAAAACAAAATTTTTGAGATATTTATTGTCTGAGGGAGGCAACCTCTTCAAGAATATAAGATAAAAGTTACTGGGAGCATGTCTTTTATAATGCACAACGCTTGTATTGTTTTAATCCAGATTGTAATTAGCTAGGACTCAGTTGTGCTTGCAAATGAAGCTATCCAAAAACTCCTCTCTGCAGGCCGGTAACATTCCATTCTGCGTCTCCTTTCCTGTTTCAGTCCAGCCTGTGCTCCAAGGTTTAGTACATGATCTGAGAGGAAATTATCGATACACTAAGTGTATCTGAGAAATTAACAGTTTAATTTGCACTGTTTCGGGCTCCTTGATGGCAGTTCACTGTCCAGCTTTTAGTCTCTCTGGATTAGAAGCAGCAGCTTCTAACTACACCTGAGCTGACTGCTAGAGTCCAGGGAAGGATCAATAATTAGCATACAATGGTTAGTTTTAGATGCTTCACTCAACAGGATGAATAATGAGGATTCTTATACGAAGGTTTCTTTATTTTTTAATATAGATTTTGAGCTAAATTTTGACTAAATTGCATTAGTGAAATTATCAGTATTTTTCAAGAAAAATACAAAGAAATTTAAAGAATAATTATCCTGCAGGTACTGATACATTTCTTTAATGTAATAAATTGTTTCTGGTAAAACAAAGAACAATAAAATACCTGTTCATATTAAAAGAAAGACAATGCCCACTGGGTTTTGACAGCCAGATCTCAATAAAATGAAATAAACATTTGCAGGACTCCACTTCTCATTAAAATGAATGGGGACAGCAGGAGTTAGATGTAGTTCCCGTATTTGCGGCAAGATAATTGGATGTATTTTCCTGCAAAACTGTATGAACCATAAAAGAAATTATTCCTTGCATCTGCAGAATTTTAAAAATGTCCAGAATGTGGGAGAAAAAAAAGAGCAAGCAGACTCTGTATTTGTATCAAAATATTTGCCCGTGCAAATACATGTTAAATTATTATACGATGGTAACTATTATTTATAGTGTGCTAATATATTATAATAATTTTATAATTTTTGTTGTTTATATTTTGTAACAATTATGTTTTATATAATCATTGTTGTATACAAATAATACATGACATTTTAATATTATGTAGAATTAATAGGCATATAGTGAATGGATTGATTTGTTGTAGTAAATAAATATTCTATAGGCTGAATACATGTATACATTTTATGCATAAATGTGTGTTCTTTTGTGATAATTACATGTAAAGCCTAATTAAATGCTCCAGTTAACTATACATTGTTCACTAGGAAGAACTACTGTTTAATTCCCACATATCTTTTTTAACATAATTTATGTCACCTGGATCAATGACAGTGAGCTTTCGTAACAGAAAAGTGAAAATCTGAATTATAATCGTAGATGTTAAATTCTGGTCGAGGGAAATAACAAGTTTGACAATCTGGGATGACTTTGAAACCTTGTCATTAACAATTAAGGGTTGTAAATTTTGCAGATAAATGACAAAATATGTGTTGCTGAATGATGCATATGGACTAGAAAGCGGAAAAGGGGAAAAAAAGAAAATTAAAAGAAAAAACTCGTGAGATTTCTTGATCTAGGGTGTCTATTTTCACTCTTCTTATCACAGCAGCTTGTCCATGATTAAATTCTTCATTCTTGACAGTTTCCACTGAGAATTAATTTTCTTTTCCTTGTTTCTGTTGTTTCCCGACAGTCAAAGGATAAGATTTGTGAGAAGAATATAGACACAACTGAAACACCTCCGTACTCCACCACCACCCTTCTGCCAACCACCACAAGGTTCAGAGTTTTAACAACCACCAGAGGATCCACCACTTCCCACCTGCCAACTAGCCTACCCACAGAAGGTGACATGCATACACTGCATTTTTACACTTGAAAAAAAGTAATTTACAACTCAGAAAGGAATTTATTTCCTTTAAGTAAGTGTTGATGACAACCTTTTCCCTCTGGGGCAGCAGCAGGAGTTGGGAATGGCAGTCAAGGCTCTCTCTGCTGCCACTTTTAAATTGCTCACTCTTGCACCAGTAAGGTGCAAAGGGGATGAGGGCCAGAGGAGAGGATGCTTTTGGAGAAGCAAGGACAGATCAGGCAGACTTCTAGAAAACTTGAGGTTACAATGACTTTTTCATGTTCCTTTACATTCAGACAGTACTCCAAAACTTGCTGAAATAGTAGTAGTAAAGATCCCTGCTAAATCTAGAAAAAATTCCCATCACAGACTTAATGAATTTGTAATTCTTTTATGGATTATATTTAGCCAGGTGAAAATTATAAATAACCCAAACTAAAAACCTCTTTGCAATATGCCTGTTTACTTTTTTTCAGTCAGTTGACACTGTTGTTTTCATGTAGTGCTCACTGTTGTGAAATAGTTTCTCTAGGCTTCTGAACCAAATTAACTGGGTAAGTAATGGTGGGTCAGTTCTCATCCTCATGCCACTGGCTGCTTAAATCTTACCTTTTTGACCTTGGGATATCCTGCTTTCCTGCTTTTGGAGGAAATTCATCTGGGCAAGAAAGTTAACTCAGAATAATCAAGGAATATCTATAAAATTTGTGTGTGTGCGTGTGCTCACGCGTTTGTTGAAATTGTGTGTTAACACAAGAAAAAGTACTAGGTACAGGCAGATTTTCCAAGTGGCCTGTGACAGGAAAATCTGAGCTGAAGGCATTTCAAGGTGGGAATCTACTGATAAGAAAGTCTGGTTTTGTTTAAAGCAATGAGAGTTTAGAAACTGTCAGTGCAGCATTTGGACTCCATTAAAAGGAATATTCTCTGGGATTCTGTTCCTTAAAATTCACAAGAAAAAGAAAAATATGGAAGAAAATAGGTTTTAATATTAGTAGACCTTTTCAAGATTCTTCAAAAAAGAACTAAGTCACTGTCTTACTTTATTGACATATGTTGGTTCATATTGTCCTTAATACGATAGAATGCTCAAGCTATGTGTGAACATGTAACATATATGAATTATTTATCAACATTATGAGACAGTCTCTAATACCTTTATTTGCTAGTGTTTTGAATCCTCCTGAATGCTTTAACACTCTCATAAATGCTTTTTTTTAAGTGATAAGAAAGTGTAGTGCTCAGTGTAAGAAACACCACAATCTAGTTCTCATTGAGTTGAGTACCAAATAATTTTCTTGCTGTGGAATTTTTTTATCATTAGAAACTGATTACTAAAATGATTCATGACCTAGAAAAATGCATTTTCCTTCAGCTAACTGTGAATTTCCTTTATAGATGACACCAAGATAGCACTGCACCTAAAAGATAATGGAGGTAAGAGATATTTCTTTTGTCTGTAAATAGTGTCAGTATTTTGTCAAATTATGCCCCACTGAACTTCATTAATCAAAATCAGATTGTAGAAATAGTTTTTACCAGATTCTCAAGGGATTCCAGCATCCCACATCTTTGTGGAAGATAAGTAGGGCAAATAAGCTTAGGAACCGCTTAGGAAACTAAACATTTAGAACGCTCTTTGTAATTCTATAATAAAAGAGCAGGTTCGATTATGGACATATTAAGTAAATTTTAATTGTATTAATACAGTTACTGACTAGTAAAGCAGTATTAATACAGTTATTGACTATAATAATGCAGTTTTATTTAACTGTATTAAGAGAGTATATAATGCTAGTTCTAAGTAATGTTATGCTATAAAGTCATTCATAGTAGTGAATTATTGCATGACATTTTGTTAATAAGCATGCCCATTTTATATCTGTGTCTGTACTAGCAGAGATCCTGCATTTGTCCATGCGCATTCCCTGTGCAAGTTAATAAGATCACCTTGTCATACCGATAAAGGCCCCTGTTAAATGAGGCTCTGCAGGGGACTACTTTTGTCATCTTCTTTGTGAGTTCAGGGGCTGAGACCTGAGGTTTTTCCTTCTCCCTTTGAAGTGGATGAGAATTCCCCTACTAGAATAGGACTGAGTTGTTAAACGTCGCCTGTGCCTGTGTTCATTGCCAAAGTAGAGCTTGCCGAGGTGAAAAGGAAGATTTAGGTTCATTTCTGAAGGCTTCAGAATGGTCTATCAAAGCAGATGATGATTTGCTGAGCAAATTTAAATGAATCATGTTTCCACTGATATTAAGGGGAATATTATTGGCTCTGATTGCCTTTCCAAGCAGGGAGCAGGAAGTTTCTCTCATGGGTCAAGGGAAAAGGTAGCCACACAGGCAGGGCACAGGCTGAGTCCAGCAGCTCAGGGGAAGCAACTGGGGTCAGCTCTGGTCTAGTGACCATCAGCTGAGTCTGCAGCAACAAGGCAGACTCAGGTATAGGCAGGAAGCCAGGTTGGCAAAGAAGAGAGCAGCGAGGTAGCAAAGCAGCACAGCTGCCAGCAGACAGCTCAGGAAAGGACCAGAGGAAGCATCTCCCATCTGTGGTCCTAGGGAAGGTGAGATCATGAACCAGGTCTGCACAGGGGTTCTGCAGCAGCAAAAGGATAAACAGCTCCAAGGCCCATCCAAGGAGGCACAGTCCATGGACAGAACTGGAGAAAAGCTACCTTCAGTGTTGGTCCAGGACACAAGATCAGAGATGGGACTGAATATAGGTTCACCTACAGCATAGCTTAGGTTTGGACCTGAGCTTACATGGGGACCTCAACATCATGGGCAGAGGCCCCACATACAACAGTCCAGAACAGCTGAGATATAGCAGTTTCTCAGGACCCTCACAGAGAATTATTCAAGTTTTGAAAAAACAGAGTGCAGATGCCACTTAGCTTGTTAGTCTGTTTTCCTGTCATTTGTTTTTCAGTTATATTCAGCCATTATTTTCTCCTTCCCTCAAACTAGAGCTCTGTTCATTCCACAGGGGGCAGCTGCCATCCTCTTCCTTGCCAGTCTCCCTTGTGTCATTTTGCTGTCACTAACCACAGCATGGCTGGTCATATGCTGTATTGGGCATTAAATTGTCCATTTGTTGGCAGTGGTGCTGTTTGACATTGCTTTGACACATAAGTGATCCCTTGGAATAAAGTGATCTGTAAACTCAGTGTGGTACTTTTAAGCGTTTTGTCTATGGAAATGTCCCTGAAACTTTCCTTCTCTCTTGAAATCAAATTGCTTTTTATTTTATTGTGAAAAGTGCTTCAGTGCTCTTAGAGGTCAATAGTCAGCACTTCATTCTCCTGTTCCATGCCTGCTCTGTACTGGAGGTGTATGCCCGTGGGCTGAACCGTGCCCACGCTCTGCCCTGGAGCCAGCAGTCCATGGCAGGTGGCTGACCCAGGACCAGGCAGCTCTCCATCAGGAGCATCTCATACGCAGCTCAAAACTGTATGCTGTTATATAAAATATTATTCCAAAAGTGGGGTTTAGAAAACACATCCATATTTCTTTCAGTTTGGGAATTGCAACAGGATTATTTTTTCACTTGTGTATTCTCTGCCCAAGATCTGAAAAGAAAAACTCAATAAAAAGTGTTGAATCCTAGAGCAAGTGATAGATGGCTGTGGCCTACTTGGTAGGTGAGGTGTAGGGTTTGAGCCATCGGTTATATATAGAAAGTTCATTTCCACAGAGAAAGTTGCTGCATTTTAAGGGGACAAACCAACACCTGATGCAATTATTCATTTTCCTTGAGCTGTTCCTTTTATTCTTGAAATTTAAAAAAAAAAATTACTTCAAACACAAAAGCAAAGCGACACTCCAGGATTTCTCATTCACACAGTAAACGTAGCTTTTAATCTGAGAAGTTCTTTTTGATGAATCTTCAATTATGCATTGAATTTTCCAGTGTTCCCTAGATTAGACTCAGATAAAATCTCTGCAGCCGCAGGCACATTCTTTGATTCTCTGTGGTTTGTCAGCCTTTCATAAAGAGTAGATTATTCCAGGTCATGAATACAAGGTCTTTACTTTCTCACACTAAATCCTTTAAAACTCTGATGAAAGGGAACCCTTTAGAATGGAATACCAAAGCTATATTGGATCAATGTTTGCCTATAGTTTGATGTGTCGTTGGGTGATAGCAGTCAATATCTGGTTAGGTAGAACAAAAGGATTCCATAGAAATTCTGCGTCTCACCTCTGTCTAGAACTTTTGAAACCAAATATTACAAACTTATAAATTGTTATAAATTTAAATTTTTTTTCTGGTCATACTGCTTTGACCTTTTAATTATATGAGAAAATCTTTTGCAACTGTACTGTAATCCATCCAAAATTTTGTGGCATATCTTAACGTACATTTCAAATTTGGTTGGTTTTGTTTGTTCTGCCTGCCCTCTTTTTTTACAGACATGACAGATGCCTGTTACGTACGTGCCTAAACCATTTAAAAATACAGCTGGCATGACATCACAATTTTTGTTATATCTTGGTTCTCATTAAAATAACAAGCATTTTAAAAGTTCTAAGAGATGTCCAGCACTAAAAATGTACAATTTTTTGGTTGTTAATTTCAGATTTCGTTGGTATTTTCATGTTCTTAAAATTTAACATAACTGACTAAATAGTTTAAAAGCCTAATTTTTCATAGAAATTGAGAGCAATTTTTTCATAAAAACTGTGAGGAATTAGCCCTGGCTATCCCATAATGCAATATTTTCTTGTTGAGAGCTCTCTGGTGGATGATTTAGATGATTGGCCAACACATCTAGACATTTTATTTGATCTTTTTAGACACTTTGTTGTGATTATTTGATTGCTATGAGTCCCCCACAGTCCTTCAGCTTTAAAACTCAAAAGAAAAGTCTGTCTTTTGGAGAGCAGATATCAGACAAATGCTACACTTCTCATTCATCAAGGTGTAGTGTACAGAAATTTCTGTCTCAAAAAAAGGAAAGCTGTAGGGGGAAAAAATTTTAAAAAACAACACTAAAACCTGCCTGAGGAAGAAAGCTGTTTTATTTTATTTATTTGTTAACAAGTTCATCCCAGCATCCCAGCATATGTAGTTCTAGGAAATGTCAGTATCATGCTATTTTCACCCTCGTCTGGACATTTTCAAAGATGCTTTAGAAACAACAGGCATGTACTAACAGGATTAACACTTGTACTATATAGAGCTTAATTTGATTTTGAGAGATTAGGAAACTCCGTAAGAAATTACCAAAATGTAGGCAAAGTTTTGGAGAAAGAATACTTTTATATGATTTATATACAGTGATAAACTTACCCAAGACTATTTTTTTCCAATAGTGTCCTATGTCTGGAAAGTAGTTTCCATTAGTCATCTGTCTTCCTAATTTCTCTTAAAAATTGCCGTCTGAGCTGTTCCAAATTATGGATAAAACGTAGTTCTTTTTTTCTTGTGCACCCTGAACTCCAGCTGCAAGACGTTAAACACCAGCTAATGCCTGATAAGAGTCATATAACTTATTTCTTTCAATATTTTAAGTTGCTAAATGATTCAGAATATTAGAACTATTTCACCAAAGAAATAAGCGAACTTTTTAGGCAAAACAAGTATTTTTGACATAGAAGAAGTTATTATGGCCACACAGTCCAAAACCAGGTGATTCATCTTAACAAGTCACTATGAATTAGCTGAGTCTTCCCCAGTTTTAAAGTAAAACACAATAAATTAAAAAATTATAAACATAACTTTTGTGGGGGCTTAAAAATGCTTTTAAGTGGACTTTGTATAAGATAAGATTGACAAGATATAGCTTTGTTTTATTGCCAGAACTTAGCCTAGCCAAAGGAAATTACCTTCCAGAGGCTTTGTCTCATCTGATGTTAGCCAGGAATCCACGAGCTGTTCTTTTAGGCCTTTCTCCTAGCCAGTGGCAAGCAGTAGGCAAGAGGAAGTAATAATGTCATGCTAAAAGTGCCCGGACTGGGACATGTTACTATATGGGATGCCTAACTCCACCAGCTAAAGAGAAAAATCTAAATAACATACTGAGAGTGGGCGTCTTACTTGCAGGTACCCAAGGTTTCCTTAAATTAATTCCCTTCAGGGTGTCCTAGCTAATGTGTTTTGTTTCCATTCCTGTCCAGAAACCTGCAGGCCAAGATTCAGACCTTTTCTTCCAGTCTTTTCTCATGAAAAAGAGAGGATTGAAGGTTTATATCATTATTGCAAAAATCCTGTTGAGATTAGGTAATTATATGTTTACTTCTGTATGTTCCACTTACTCAAAACTGCTGGTGTTCCCCTAAAATTGCAGGGGTCATGCAATTAGTCAAGCAAGGATTTCCTTGAAGAAAACTGGTCATAACGTTTACTTTATCTGTGCTGTGCCACGTGCTGTATTTGTATAAACAAAATCTTACCAAAGAGCAGTTTTGAAATGGTTTCTATCAATAGTCTTCTAAATAGAAGAAGAAAAAAAGGTGTCAGAATAGGTGGTGATGGATAGAAATGTATTTATGGGATAAGAATATGAAGAAAGGTAGATTCAAGAAGAGTTAGCCAGCTCCATTATCAGAAAAACCAGAAAGAGCCCTGTAAACAGAGGTTATCTGATTTTTTACCCTTTTTCTTTTATTTAGGTAGGGGAGAAATTCCAAAGGGAACAAATAAAATATAACTCAAGTAAGTCAGCGATTGTTCCCATGCATTTAATTTCACACTTCAGATTATAGATTAAGAAAAGCTGATACATCTCCCCATTTTACTCTCTATTTCTCCCTGAACTTTTTCAAGCTGTTTCTCCTCTGTAATTTCTCAGCAGCCTCTTCTCAGCTCAAGTTAGAGACAGGTCTTGAAATAAATTAGAAACCTCTCTTGTTGTCTTTGGTATGATCAAAGTGGAATTTGAGACCCCAACCAATTTCCCTAAATGCTACTCCCTGCTTTCTGCAAATTCAGCTCTAACACTCAGAATAGGAAAACAGTGCTTTTAGGAAAAAGTGTAGGATCTATCATAGTATGTTACTGTATGAAACATGAAATGGTGTGCCAGGTGTAGTTCAAGTTCTTTCTTCCCAGGAAAATTTGCGATTTAAGAAAAGCTTATACAGACTTGCTGAGGTTCAGTATGATATTACATTAGTGTCTGATATCAGATATCTTATTGAAATGGAGCCAAAGCCAAGAACAAAGGCTTGGAAAAGCAACAGCCTCTTATATAAATATTCCCAACTTTCTCATGCATCAGACGTAGGAAGAAACCTACCTTAGTACTGTATGCAGTGGCCAGTGGGCTACATGCATGTTTTTTAAAGAAAGTACAAATGAGAAGTGCTGAACTCATCCATTCTGTCTAAAAAAATAGAATATTGCATTAATAATCTTTATTCTTATTGGTAGCATAAATAAACCCTGTTATTTTCCACTTGCTTCATGGTACTTTGAATTGTACTTAAATTTTTCTTAGAACAAGACATTTGTGCCTTTTCCAGAATTTTTGCATCTCCACTTCATCTAAGTTTTGTTGTCATCATCTTATTGCAGCTATTATCACAAGATATGTAAAAAAACCATCAATCTAATCAGTAGAAAGTCAATTAAGTAATGGCAGAGGTTTTCCAAAGTAGTAGCACTGGCATGCAAATAACCCCTAGAAAGAAAATATTCCTTCCTGCTCAAGGAAATGCACAAAAGGGCATTTTTGCATCATATTAAATGTTATATATGACATTAAAGAAACGATGTTAAAAAACCAGAACAGCTATTGTGTAGACAGTTCAGCTTATATTGAATTCTAGCATATTAGTCTAGTGTCTCTTTGGTTTTCTAAAACACGTATAAAGTGATGTATGGTATCCTACTCTTAGAGTTGTCGTGACTTTGCTGTAAAGGCACACAGCAGACTTTGGTACACATTTACGTTTTGTTGACTTTGTGCCACATCCAAAGGGTTAATGTGAAAACGCCATGTAGCTCTAACTGCAGATCTTAAGGAGGGAAAAACTGGATAAACTTTCAAGAAAAGGCTGCTTTCCTTGGTGTTTTATCATCTGCTCCTGTTGCTGTCACAGTGGTATGGCAGTGTGACAGCTAGGGCACACAAAGATCCTGTGATCTTCTGTCTTTTTAACTTCCTATTCGACGTGGAATTAACCCAGTTTTGCAGTCAGCAGCCTCCTCCAATCTTCTCTACACTGCTCACTCATCTTTGACATTGATGTGCATGGGTCACTGTAAAGAATGGGAAAAATGAAGGTCAGGTGAAGGAAGGCTGATATAGTTGTACATTTTGCATTGAAGCTGAAGTACCTGAAGTTGTTCTGTCACCCAAAGGTATGGTGGGCACTGTGGTGAGTAACTCTACAAGCATTAGACAAAGCATTACAGAGGAACAGCCTGCTTTACCTTATTGTCTAGTGTTTGCTTTCAGTAAGGTTAAGAGGAGTCAGTCAGGAGTGACAGAATTGAAAGTCTTATAAATAACTAACTTTTTGTTCATCTGAATTTGAGCCAGCTGCTTTAACAGGCAAATGGTGTTGTCCTTCATGGTACAATGTTGAGCTTCATGATGACAACTGTTTGATGTTACTAAATATTGTACTGGCTTACATGGTCTCAACCAGCTCAATCGAAAATTAATACAGATGACAACTGTTGTAGCATTAGGTGATTTTTTGAGCAGAAGAATGAAAGTCCTTAGGTAACATATTTAGTGTACTGTCATCCTATAAACAGAGGGATTTGATTGTAATGCACTCTCATCAATTTACTGCACTAAACAGTTGATCAATCTTGGAGAGACTTACTGAGTTGCCCTGGGTCCTACAGAAAATTGATAGCAAAGCCAGATACTGAATTCTGATTTTGTATGTTACAGTTCATAGTATTCTCACTCAGAGACCACCTTTCATTTCTTACATGCAATTGGAAATCAATTTTTAAAGCATTAGCTGAGCCATAACTTTATAAATCATCACGAAACCAAGTAAAGCAATGGCTTAACCTCAATATGTTAACAAATGCTAAGGGATTGAACCCACAAGTCAAGAAAATCACACACCATTACTGTGAATAAGTTGAGAACTCCAGAGCATGCTGTTCCTAAGAAAGGTAGAGAGAAAATATTTATGGGGATTCCCTTGAGCCTCTGGAGAATCCTTCCAACTGCACGTTCCCTTATTCCCTCCCACAGGTCATTAATCATCTTTTCAGGAATCTGTGTTATGTACAGGGAAAAAGCTTGAGTGTAAAGAACCATATACCTGCCCCATAAAGCAAGGAGTCTCCTGGTAGATTCACATTCCAGATGTAAATGGAGGCCCAGAAGAGGGGAAAAATCTGGTGGCTCTATTGAGCTGACTGTACCTGTAACCCTGTGTGCTCAGCTGTCCTAAACATTGTGTCCTCCCTCTTGGCACGAGCCAATTAACTCAAACCTACAGTCATGCAAATAGGAGTGATACAGTGTCCAGGCTGGAAATGACATATGTAGTAGGATGGAGGGCTGGTAAGTGAACTTGACCTGTAGTTGCCCAAGATCATGCAGCAAGAGAACGTTTCTGCTCTTTTGCTGGCCAAAAAGGAGAAAATTCATTCTTCTGGTAAAAAGAGGGGAGAAAAGAACCAAGTTTAGTACTGAGTTATCATCTTCAGGCTGACTGCTGATATTTAAATCATCTATATCCCTGGATTTGTGTGTCAGTCAGGAGGGTCAAATAAGGTATTGTCTTTTATCCGTTAATGATCCATGTGCATATAAGTGATTTTGAACTGGAGGTTCAAATTCAATGGTGTTTTTCCAGATGGTCTTTTACCACCTGATCAAAATACAGGAGTAAAAAGGACTGCCATGGCTTTTGGAGGGAAAAGCAAAATTTTATTTTCCAAGTCTACACAATGAAATTCTACTTTTTTGTCTGTCATTCACCTTTTGTTCCACATCACTTTATATAAAGGAAATTTTCTAGCCAGGAAGTACCAGAAGTTTTTCTATTTTTCCTAAGTTTGCCTGTAAAATGTTTTGTATCTACTCTCACAGACAGAGATAGCAATCTCTGGAAATTAAACTCTTTTCCATCTCATACCGTGAGAGGTGTAAATGGATGTATCACAATTTTGTTTTCTGGTATATAAAACTATCACAGTAGAAACTTTTTGTAAACCTTAAATTTAGATAATATAAAATAATATATTTCATTATTTTGCAGACCTCAAGGGTTAATATGCAGTTATGAGAAAAAAATCGTTGACAATGTATCCTCAATGCGTTTACAAACAGCAAGTAGCAGTTTGTAAACGCTAAAAAGCAGTCTCAATTAGTAGACACCTTTGTTCTGTTAAGGTCAGCATTGCAGTCTGTGTGTGCCATGGCAAGACAAGATTTTCATTCCTTGAGGTTTTTGTTTTCCTACTCCAAAAGAAGCTAGCCCAACAGTAACTGGAGACATAATACAGTTGTTTTAAATCAAAGATTTTATAGTGTTCATGTGTTTATCATGGAACCAGTGAGAAAATTTTTATTGTGTTTTCACTTTTATTTTTTAAGCATTCCAGCAGCAGAACACTTACTTCATGTTTGGATGCTGTGCCTTTATATTAGGGAACACAAAGCTACTTGCTCTTTCTCTCCAGTCATTCAGCACCTAATGAGAAGTAGACTGACCTTGGAGATATTAACAGACTCCTTCTGCTTAAAAGTTTTATGCATTTAAGAGTTTGAGAAGGCATTATAAATACAGAGTATATTATATGTAACAATTGCTTCTTGAGCATAAGGAAAGGAAAGGAAATTTTGGGGAAAGTTCCATTGAGAATACTCCTTTTGGGAAAGGATTGGTCATAAAACAAATAGCTTCCCATGGGTTTAGCCTAGCCTGGAACAACAGACGTGCTGTGATAATCTTAGTAAGATTTCTACACCTGAAAAAGTTTCCAAGTCCTTGTTTTTTTCATCTATTCCCCTTGCTGGCTTTTTAAAAGAACTGACAGTTGATTTTGCAGCAAAGAGTATTTTCAATGTTGACAATGCTGTTTGTTGTCTCTGTGCAAAGAGAATGAAATCAATTTCTCATGAGTATTTGAGCCCTGGGGTCAATGGACTGAATTTCAATTATGGAAATCACTAGTTACTTAAACTTGTTGTAATTTAAGGAAAGCGTTTCTTTTGTTTCATTACTTTTTGCATTCGGCACTCTGATCGCTGCACTGGTGTCCGCACAGTGCTCCACCCTCCACTAGCAGAAATCTGGGCAGGTAGTTGACACCTGTGTTTTTTCGAAGAGAGGGTTGTTCTAGTTTGCAAAGCTGGATGCTCAAAGCTGAGAAAATATCAGATCAAAGGGGATTAAATTGCTGACCTTTGCAGAGTGGTTAGGACCTTTGCTGAAGTCCAGGAATTTTTAGTATTCAGAATATGATGTTATGCCTTCAACCATAACATAGTAACAATACAAATTGCTCTTTTAGTACAAATCAACCTGAAAATGGGTACAAGTGACAAAGTAGTTTTTGATGCATGAATGTAACATTGAAGTAAAGAGTATGAAACTGTCAAAAATACAATTATGAGACAAATAAGCTATGAGTCCTCTGCTCCTTTGTGGGAGCAGTTTCTTCTCAGTAGGGTAACTCACAACTACCTGCTCACCAGTGGGAATTAATAGTCCAACGAAGATGTACAATCAAGCAGGCCTTTTCTGATGGCCCTTCATTTACTTAATTTGCATTTGTATGGCAATTTAAAATACATGTACAAGTACTAAATACTGTTACAGTGCATGACCAGAAACTAAGACTGGTGTTGGCTATACATTCATCTGTTCTCAGATGAAGTGAATATTATGGCTATGTCGAGCAAAAGATTCTTCTGTCTGAAAATAAGAGGAACCTTTTTTGGGGTCACCTTTCTTTCCTGTCTTCTCCATGAATCTTGCATCCTTTTTTATATAGTGCTCTAAATACTAGGAAGTATTTTAATGACCCTTTGGGAGACAATTTTGAAAATTTGAAAAATAGAACTTCCAGATTCTAGGTAATATCTCCTTTCCTCCACTTCAGTATAAAGAATGGCCTGGGAATTTTCACTGTATATACTGTGTTTAAAAAAACAAAATAAAAAGAAAATAAAACCAAACAGGGCTGACTCTACTTTTTCATTTCAAAACTCTTATACATTTGTGTGAACTAAGCTCTAAGAAAGCAAAGTAAATCTCTTTGTAGGATTTAGGCAGGGAGAGACTTGGTTCTTGGATCCTGTTCATGCATAAACTCAAAATTCATGTCCCAAATCAGTAAACTTAGAACTGAAGTTCCTGTGAGAACAGATACTCATGAACTTTTAAAAAGAATGATACCTTCATGATTCAGCCGTAATCATGCTTACAGTTTTTTATTAAAATCGTTAATGCTTCCCACACCCTAGTTTAGCTTCTCAATTTATTGGTATCTTTTTACTTATCCTCTGACTCCGTTACTCAGTTCCTTACTCCACAAATTGTTGCTGACTTTATGGGACAGAGCAGAGCAACATTGTGGGGTTTTGACTGTCCTGAATCAAGACTGAAGAAATATGGACAAAAAGAAAGGCTATGTAGATGAATCCCTTCTCTGTCCCCAGAGATGCATAACTATTACATGGAGTAATATTCAGATATATGTCTTGGCTAAGATGATGCATTTTCATTTTCCTTTTCTTGCTTTTGTTGCAACAGTGCTGTGCAATCTGCTGGGTGACAAACCATGCAGCCTTCCATAGTCTGGTGAGAAACATGCTGCCATACATGGATGTATGAGCTGCAACACTCACTCAGATTAAGGGTTCCTCTTTTCTTTTATTGCCCCTCGTGCAAGGCATTTACCCCTACCCGCATCAATATGCTTTTCTTCTATTATTTTCCAATTTTCTATTTTAACATTAGCTTGGAGCTTTCTACTCCAGTCAGATGAATGGTAAAAGACCATGTATATTTATTGCTATTGTTATTGTTGTTGTTTGTATTAATAACAATAACAGTGATTTGTTTGAAGTGATACTCATAACCCAATATCTGTCTTCAAAGAACAAATAAAAGGGAGTCCCTGACCTCAGAGAACATAGCACTCTAAGACAACCAAACAAATAGTTCAAGGGGATGGCACAGCAAAAAGGATGATTGCAGATATCAGTGATTTTCATTATAGTCAGCTTGCCAAACAAGCGTGGTGAGAAGAAATTTAACAGTGGAACTCAAAGAAAATTTCTCATAAGCAAGACCAGAGACAGGTGTCATATGGAGTAAGGCATGGATTTCCAGAAAAGCAGAAAGCAGAGGGAATATCACACAGAATCACAGAATATGCTGAGTTGGAAGGGACCCACAAAGACCATAGAGTCCAACTCTTGGCCCTGCACTGAACCACCCCCAAGAATCACACCATGTGCCCGAGAGAAGCATTGTCCAAATGCTTCTTGACCTCTGTCAGGCTGGTGCTGTGACCACTTCCCTGGGGTGCCCAGGAACCCTCTGGGTGAAGAACATTTAGGAGAATGATGGAAGTTTGTGAAGTCAGGTTCCAGTGCTCTGCTGGTGTTTCTTAAACCTAGGACTTCTGAATGGTTCTTTTGCCTGCAGAAGTGGGCAGAACAGTAATTCTTTTATGCAAGAGTATGATGAGGAACAAACAGTTCTACAGGCATTGGTTGATATATTGAGAAACTTTTCCCCCAAAGGTTACACTGTTGTTGAAAGACTTTCAGTCACTTATTTGGAAGCACTGCTGAAAAGTCACTTGTGACAGAGACAACCCTCTTTTATCCTGAGAGAAGCATAGCATAAATGGCTTCTTGGTATCAAATTTAGTAAATGGATGGTCTTCTCTAATACTTTGGTATGGTGAGTGCTCCATTCAGACCAAGATCAATATATGCAGGGTCGTTTGCATCCATCTATTGCACTTTTGGCTGTCTGATTCAGTTGAAAAGAGTGGTTCCAAACTCTTCTACAAGTTAATGAATAAGGCTTTCAGAATGTGTTTAAGAGTTAGACCTCACAAGGGTTTGTGGCATGTCTCAACTGGAATATTTAAAGAAAAATAAAATGTTAAAAATGTATTCAATTAGTACTTTTTTGTCTGTGGGACAATTGCAATAATTTTATAAGAAAACTAAAGCATAATTTATTATGAAGGTAATTAGAAACTTCAGACTGTCCATTTTACACTCAAAAGAAAGGATGCAAGTATCATTTATTGAATAAGAATCAGTAAAACATTTGAAAGTCTCCTCATTAAGATTATGAGAATACTCAGTTGTAGAAAAGAGAGATCTACTATCTTCTTCCAGCTTGGGCTGTAGAAAATGAGGTCTGTGTAACACAGAAAAAACAAATGCTCAATTGCCATCTGTGTAATGGAATGGGTAAGGCATAAGTTGCTGTGCTAAGAAGTGTGCTCTTTGTGCAGCTTCCACAGATGACAGTGCAGCGGAGAAGAAGGGCGGAACACTTCATGCCGGCTTAATTGTCGGCATTCTAGTCCTGGTCCTCATTGTGGCTGCAGCCATCCTCGTGACCGTATACATGTATCATCATCCAACGTCAGCAGCCAGCCTCTTCTTTATAGAGGTAAGATAAGAGTCACACATCCTGTCATTAGTCCTGCCTCTTGGCTAGGGTATTGGAAAATAGATCTTTCTTTACTAAATCAGAAAGTATCTTTGTGTTCATGGTGTAATCTTTGAAGAAAATGACCTCTCCTAGCAGGTGATACTGTTTTGTTCTTAGCAAGTTTGTCACTCAGCTCCTTTAGCTACCATTGCTATTACTTCTTTTGCTTGTAGACAGGACATATATCTAAGAGCTATATGTCAGATACCACACCACTTCTCTTTCCTATCCTTCATTTTCCTCACAACAGCATTTTTCCGTTACTTTTCCTGTGCACTGTCATTTTATTTCAGGATATATAATTTTTCTTTAATTTTCCTGTGGGGGGAAGAAAAAAATATTCATTCTTAATTCTGCAGAAGAGCTGACTTATAATAAGGTTTTAGCTGGAAACTGTATTAGCTGTTCCTTACATCATTTAAAGAAATCTTTTTAACACTTTGGAGTGTGGAAAAGATTATTTTCACCTAATTTTTAACATCTATCATTTCTTCTGCTCTTTCTATTAGTGTAGAGAGAAACAGACTCTTTTAGACCATGATTCATCTGACCTGTTTGAGACATCCCCTTTAGGATTAGATGAATTGACATTTTTCTCCCTCAAATACAGATAGCTACCTTAGGTGCAGATGCCTACATTGCAGATGCTGACATTTAGTCAGTTCAGCTCCACTGTAGACGAAAATCTGAGAAAGGAAAATTCTCCATAGGCATTTGAGTCTACAAAAACCCATGAATACCTATACCTCCTTGTGGTTTCATTTTTTTAACTCAGCAACATTCCTCTGCCTTGTGTTAAGTATAGATTTGCTCAACATGAAAGAAAGGGATGACTGTTCATAACCCCCACTTGTAGTATTCCCTTACTATTTAGAGCCCAGACACTTACTACTGGACAACAGAAAAGATGCAAAACCTCTGGAAGTGTCACTAGGGACATACCTTAGGGATTGCTTAGGTAAAAGCCTGGACCAGGAAGATGTAGACATTTATCCTTAGTGACAGCAACAAGAATTGAAGTGAGACATGAACATGAACAGAATGATTCATCTTTATTTATTATAATAAATATACTTCTTAGATGGAATAGTAGTGACAGAAGTCAAAATGAATTGTTTACCAGTATTCCTGCTCTAGTAATGTAACTGTGCTAACCATCAGGGAACAGAATCCATATAATAACACATAGTTTTCTCTCATGTTTCTGCAGCATTTCAAGCCAGTTCACTATTGATGTAGACAAACAAAATTCCACTGAACTCCTTGTAGGAAAGAGAAGGTTTTGTCCTTTTCTTTTTTTCACACACAGATTAAATTTACATGGATTGAATTTCTATTCTTTCACTCTACTAAAAGCAAGTTTCTTATCTGTTAGAGTGTGATGGAAAACACTAAGTAAATGGCAACACTACTTTTTAAGAAGAAGAGAAGAATACTGAACTACAATACACATTTATTTATTTATTTTTGTTTTAAATGTAGTAAGGTCATGTTAATTTATTTCTTTCATTGGTATCATACTCATCATGCAAATAGAGATGCCTTAATGAGTATTGTTAAACTCATTCCACTGAATTTAATCTTTAGGTGCCATTAATCAATCTGTTAATCTGCTATTAGTCAAAGCTAAAATGTCTTTTAGCAAGCAAGGCAGTGATTTAGAATAAATAGAAAAAACATAAACTTCCTCTATAAAATAAAGGAAAAATCAGTCAAAATAAAATTTATACAAAACAGGGTATAACCTACGTTCTCTATTGTTATTTGTGGTACTTGTGAAGAATCAGCATTAGCAAGAATTGTAAAAAGTACTAGTCATTAAGGGGTGGCCTTTCCATGTGAGTGGTGCAAACACTGACGAAGTGGGAAAATCACAAGGGATGGAATAGGAGATGACTGTACTTCAGAATGCTTACACAAATTTCAAAACTTTAAAACCATTTTTGGTATCATAAGCCTAGAACAGAACAAGGTAATCCATTCTGGAAATCAAATTGCTTTCAATAAGTTTAATAATTTAATTTTCAAAGAAAATAGTTGTTTGATCAATTAAAAAAATAATAAGTAGAATGTAATATTCTTACATGCATTTGATCTATGGGATTTACATGTTTCCAACACAAAGAATATATCTTCTCAAACTTGCCTTTTGAAAATGAAGTACAAAAAATAATCAGTCAAAACTGATATAAATAGGCCAATGTTACAAGAAATCATTCTTTATTGCATTTGTGCAATTGAAAAATATTTGAGTAAACTGTTACAGATAACATAATAGCCCACATACCACAGGAGACAAGCTGCATTATTTATGGGAAATGAATGAAATACAGATCTGATGTTACCGTTCTAGGAAAAGAGCTAAAGAGGATTGCCATGGGCTTGGCCATGAAATAAGAACAAGCACATAAATATTTCAGAAAATAATATTGTTTTCTATGAGTCTCTTGATTAATAAGCACGTTGCACAGTTAAAACAAGATGTGACAGATGGACAGGCAGCTCCCTCCTGCAGATGTCTAAAAAAATTACAAGTACACTGTAGTCTGCCATCTAGTCCTCAAGCCAAATCAAGATCCACATCAGTTTATCTATCATTAGTAATTAATATAACTCTAAGGCTGGCCAAAAGAAGGAACAGGAACCTGGCACAAAAAAAAATAGTGTTTACTTTTAAAGAAGTTACTTTATGGAGGCATCGTATAGACATTAAACATAGCATTCATTCAAAACTCTAATATAATTAATAGAGAAACTTCTTTTTACATCTAAGATATTGTCATTATTTGGTACGTAAAATGTCATTTTCAATCAGATTTTGTTGGGGTTTTTAGGTTAAGGGCTGTGTAAGGAATTTTTAGTTGATTTGTTTTATAGTCATGACTGGTTACTGAGTAAAGAACAGTATAATAAACTGATCTTGTATCTGAGGCATTAAGTCTCTTTCTTCCTTGTGTTCTCTGCAGATATCAACCAAATATTCACTTACCTCCTCACTCAGGTTCTCACAGAGCTCATCTCAAATCCAACTCATGTTTATCGTGAAGTGAGCTCTCCCAGATAAGAAGAAATACACCCACACTTTGACTGTGCTGTTTACCCTTGAACTGATAAAGGCAATCTCTTGTGGCACCTCTGAACACCATTAAATGATATCCTGAGTGCACTAGTTGGTTTAAATAAACAGTACAGACAAGCCAAGAAAAATACCAGTTATTACAAAAGCTATTGTCTTAGAACATAGTAACATTATTCTATTATTTTTTTACCCTTTGAGTCTGAAGAAAATGCTTCCCTAGGCATCTTTGTTCATACCTGTTGAGCAGAACACACATGTGCAGCCCCACCAGGAATAAAAATAGTTATTTTGAACAAAGAGTTTGGGAAGTCTTAAATGCCAGTGCTATTTAATTTGCCTATGGTAGTGTGTGATTTTAAAACAATACCATCCAAACAGATCAACACATTTTCAAGAAAGTTCCACTTTTTGTTAAGTGTGTAGGAGATTCAAATCAAAATGCACTGTTTTCCTGTTTCTTCCGGACTCTACACTGTTCAACATGTGTTTCATTGTTTAGGTTGGACACTCCTGTGGTGGCCCAAAGACAGAATGAATTATCAGCTTTTAAAGTCAAGGCAGCTTCAGTCAAAGTTCCAATGAATGCAGGGTCTTCCTAAGAGCTAAGAGTAAATATTGACTAAAGATTAGCTTGCAGAGAGACAGAGGAGATGTTGCATGCCTTGGTTTTCTATGTACTTATCGTTAACCTTGCAGTATTTCCTCTCCATTGAATTTTATTTGGTTGCCAATGGTTTCCTCTCTTTAATCACATTACATACTCTTACCTTGAGGAGTCCTGTGCCTCTTGAGTAGACTTTGAGCTGATTTGGACTGATTTTTGTGAAGTAAGATACATGTCAAATAATGCTCTTCATGACTTTCTCAACAAAGTTTGTCAGAACTCTAGCTATAACATATATAACTACACACTAGCTATAGCACAATTCAAAAGTGATTGATTTATTTACTAACCTATGTAGTATACTTGCATTCAGGATGCGAAGTTTGATGGCCAAGAAGCCAATCATGATGTCCTCAATGTCGTGGATTGCATACCTGTGATACAGGTCGTAGCATAGGTGATTTGGATATCTGGAGCTCAATGTAAAGAGGAGTAAAGAAATTCCCAGCTGAGTCAGATGGATTTGCTCAGATCTCAAGGAGTTGTGGGGCAAATTGCAGCTTTTGTTTTATATTTTAATTCTTCCTTTCTTTTTCCTCATGTTCTTTCTTTTTCCTATATTTTTTAACTTCTAATTATTTACATATGTGTTTGAACTTGGACATTGGGAGCAATTAATGTCAAGGGAACATTTAGCAAATTGAAAGACAAGGTATAAGTCCAACCACTTTTTATTCAGTTGTCTTTTACATGTTTGCACCCAGTTATCTGTGGACAGAAGGGTTGCGCATGACACAGGAAGTTTTCCATTGCATACTTTATCTGTGTTTTTCTTACCTTCCTTCCTTATATATTGATCTGAAGTCCCTTTAAGGCTTGAAACTTACCTCAGCTGCCATCACAGTGCTCTGCCACTGGAGACCAAAGGCAATATGATCTGGCCACAGCCGAGAAGTGAAACCTGGTGGGATGAGT
>VWPU01012496.1:0-33726 GCA_013398955.1 Callaeas wilsoni
GTCTGTGCCCAGCCCCCGGGGGCATGGGACGAACGAGCCAGCGCAGGCTGAGGGCTGCCTGGCCCGGGCTGGTGGTCTGGGGGCAGTTCTAGGTGCAGGCTGTGTGTTCCTGCTGGCTCCATGCCCAGCCCTGCCTGTCACCTCAGTCGTGGAGGTGTCGGCTGGTATTTTTGGGATGTGCCAGCCTCCGTTCTCAACTACAATCAGCTCGGGGTTATGGCTGGCTGCAGGAGCTGAAGCATCCCCTGCCCTATATGCTCTGTGCTACAGGCAGAGGTGCTGCCCATCCCCTGCCTGCATGAGCCACGTTTCCAGCAGGGATTATAGAATGTCCTGAGCTGGAAGGGACCCACCAGGATCATCCAGTCCAACCCCTGGCTCTGCACAGACACTCCAGCAATCCCATCCTGTGCATCCCTGAGAGCGTTCTCCCAACGCTCCTGGAGCTCTGGCAGCCTCGGGGATGTGTTCATTTCCTGGGGAGACTGTTCAGTGTCCTAGCACCCTCTGGGGGAAGAACCTTTTTCTAATATCCAACCTAAACCTCCCCTGACACAGCTCCAGCTGTTACATTGGGTCCTGTCACTGGTCACAGAGAGCAGAGATCAGAGCTGGTCCTTGTGGGGAAGCTGCAGACCTCGATAAGGTGTGACCTCAGGTTGCTTTTGTCCAGTCTGAACAAGCCAAGTGACCTCAACCGCTTCTCATATGGTTCCTCAAGGCCCTTCACCATTCTCATGTCCTTCCTTTGGACACTCCCTAATACCTTTATGTCCTTCAGACATTGTGGTGCCCAAAACTGCACACGGCACTCAAGGTGAGGCTGCACCAGTGCAGAGCGGTGGGGAACGGTCTGGTTGCGCTGGACTAGACACACTCTAGGTCATGGTGCACAGCATGGACTGTGCTTGCATCCTCAGGACCAAGACTGGGCTGCCCTCAGCCTGCTTCTCTTCCCATAGGATCCGTCCGCAGCTGCCCAAAGAGAAGATAGAGGGATGTCACATCTGTACCTCGGTGACACCTGGCGAGCCCCAGGTGCTGCTGGGGAAGGACAAGGCCTTCACCTATGACTTCGTCTTTGACCTGGACACATGGCAGGAGCGGATCTACACAACGTGTATGGGGAAGCTCATCGAGGGCTGCTTCGAGGGCTACAATGCCACTGTGCTGGCGTACGGGCAGGTACAGGCCCTGCCCGCTCTGAGGGCTCTGCCTTCAGCGCTGGGCTCTCCAGCAGCACTGGGGATACTGAGAGGGCACTGCAGAAGTTAAGGAAGGTGGAGGGTGGGTGAGATCCTGGGTATGGAGAGAACAGAGTTGTCCCTGGTTGGGTGAGAGCTAGGGGCAGGGGTGGCCTTGGGTAGGAAGAGTGGGTGGCAGGGCTGGGTGGGAGTGTGGGAGCTGATGTGTTGCTGGGAGTCATCGTGGCTCAGGAAGGGTGTTTGGGGTGCTTAGAGTACCAGGGGGAAAATGTGGGGTGCATTGGGCAGAGCTGAGCCTGGGAGGGCCCAGCCAGCTCCCCCCTCACTGTCTCTGCACAGACTGGCGCAGGGAAGACATACACCATGGGCACCGGCTTCGACATGAGCATCTCCGAGGAGGAGCAGGGCATCATCCCGCGGGCCATCAGCCACCTCTTCAGCGGCATCGAGGAGCGCAAGCGAGCGGCCCAGAGCCAGGGCGTGGCAGCACCCGAGTTCAAAGTCAGCGCCCAGTTCCTGGAGGTGGGTGGTGGGAGGTCTGGGGGACGCCATGGCCCTGCCCTGTCCTTGCTCCCCTCCCATGCCTTGGGCTCCTCGAGATCTCCATGCCCTGACTGGCTCCCGACAGAGCTGGATCCCACAAGAGGCATGGGACTGGGGATGTGTGCTGGTGCAGTGGAGACTTGAAGCACCTAGATGTTGTTGATCTCACAATGGCTACAAACCGGGTGGAGGGAGCTCTCACCATGGCGAAGGGTCCTATGGCTTGGTCCCCTGGGGATCCAGGGGCTCTGGGCTGTCTTATCCCTGTTTGAGGTCAAGGATAGTGGGATACCTGCTACCTTGGACCAGAGTTACCAGTGAAACAGGAAGAGAAGAAAATGCCACTCTTGGGGGGGCTGAGGAAGGATTGTGCTATTTTCCGTGTCCTTTGTTGCATCTCTGACCTTGGGAATGCATCCTCTCCTGCCTCTGTCCTGGCTTCTCCTATTCAAAAGCCTCTTCTATTAACCACTTAATTCCCTGGAGAAGTTTGTCCTGGGAAGCCCATGGACCTCGTGTATTGGCAGTGTTTTTCCTGGGGGTTGCTCCTGTGCTGAAGGAGCAAAGAGGTGCAAGTGGGAACTGGTTTAAGGCCCCAGTGGGAAAGCACAGGGTAGTGTTGAGCAAAGCTGAGCTCCCAAGCAAGCTTCATCTGGTTGAGGTTGCAGCCTGGGATGCACCCAGAGGAGATGGGCGGGGAGGGACCTCATGCTCGATCTTGCCTCTGGGTTGCTTTGTTGGCCGTCACATCTGGGTGTCTTCAGATGTTCATGTCTTGGAAAGGGCCCAAAGTCACCTCCTTGCTGGAGAAATTCTTCCCACTTACGTCTCCATCTGCAGATCCCTTGTTAGCTCCTGTGGTGCTATTCCCATCCCATTGGCCTATCCAAGCTCCTGGTTGCCTTCCCAATTGTGCTCAGCTCGTGGGGCTTCTCTTTAGGGATCCTGTGTGCTGGGATGGAAATGGGGACAATTTCCTGCCTGTCCTGAAGTCCTGCATGGATAAAGCAGCACATGGCCACATCAGGCACTGGTCACCAACCCTACCATCCTGGCAGGGGCACAGGACTTGTTCTGGCTGATCCCTGTCTTGTGACTCTGCTCCTGGGAGCAGAATTAAACCTTCGAGGAGCCTGGTGGCACCTGGGGCAGCCAGGGACAGATTAGCCTGATTCATTCTGCTGGCCAGGAACCTGCAGTCCTTGGGTGACCCAGCGCTCTGCACTGGGATGTGGGTGCAAGAGGGTGACACTGCATGGTGGGAGCAGGGGGACAGATGGGCAGGGGTGTCCCTCCACCCCAGGCTGAGAGGGAACGCTGCAGAGTTAAGATATGGATGGAGTCAGCTCTGGGGCAGCAGGGTTTTCCTGCTTTTTCAGCACTCCCTGGTCCCCCTTATCCCCTTTCTACGTGACAGAGATGACCTCAAGGAGCTCTGATGAGAGTGGGGTTTCACTGGCTCATGTGGCCAGGTGAGCCAGGAAGGTCAGGGGGATGTGTAGCCCCTGGATGTCTGCTCAGTGGAACTGCTCGTGTGGGCAGGGACTGGACAGGGTTGGGCAGAGGAAACCAACCCAGACCGCAGCTCAGAGCTTTGCATGGCAGATTCTGGAGCACCAGTCTGATGAGGAGTGGCTGAGGGAATTGGGGGGCTCAGCCTGGAGAAAAGGAGGCTCGGGGGGCCTTCTCTCTCTCTTCAACTCCCTGACAGGAAGGTGGGGCCAGATGGGGGTCGAGCTCTGCTCCCAGGGAACAAGGAACAGGACAAGAGGAAATGGCCTCAAGTTGTGCCAGTTGAGGTTTAGATTGGATATGAGGAAAAATTTCTTCCCTGAAATTGTGGTCTGGAACAGACTGCCCAGGACAGCAGTGGAGTCACCATCCCTGGAAATGTTCAAAAGATGTGTGGGTGTGGCACTTGGGGACACGGTTTAGTGGTGAACGTGGCAGTGCTGGGGTAAACGGTTGGACTTGATTATCTTAGAGGACTTTTGCAGTCCCGAGGATTCCATGATTCTGTACATCATCTCCTCTCTGCATGCACGTGCTTGTGCCAGCTCCCCTGCTCAGCCTTGCAGACCGCGTGAGCGCACACACGTGCCCAGCTGTGGGGGTGTGGCAGCAGGGTGCCAGGGGACAGCTCCTGCCAGTCCCACAGAGCCAGGCTTGAGCAGCCTCGTGCTTCCTCTGCTCACCCCACGCCCACTGCTGCCCCGATCAGCTCTACAACGAGGAGATCCTGGACCTGTTCGACAGCACCCGTGACCCGGAGGCACGACACCGCAAATCCAACATCAAAATCCACGAGGATGCCAGTGGGAGCATCTACACCACAGGGGTCACATCACGCCTCATCAGCTCACAGGATGAGGTGGGTACAGGACGGGGCAGGCACAGAGCAGGGGTGGCAGCTGGGTGCCACTGGCCAGGGATATGCTACGTGGGGACAGCTTGGTGGGGGGAGATCTCTCCCAGGATGGGGCAGTGCGGTCCTGGGGGTGTTCTGGAAAAGGTCACTGTGCCCACTGAGCTGCACAGGGTCTGTCCTGACTCCCTAGAAGGGTGCTTTAAGGTTTCCTTCCCTGCCTGGTGTCGTTGTAGCTGATCCAGTGCCTAAAACAAGGAGCTCTGTCCCGCACCACCGCCAGCACCCAGATGAACGTGCAGAGCTCCCGGTCCCATGCCATCTTCACCATTCACCTGTGCCAGACAAGAGTGTGTGCCCGCCCAGAGCTGGTGAGATGTGGTCCTGCCTCATGGCCAGGCTGTTCCTGGGTTCCATACCCAGGTGATGCATGAAGTTCCCTGGGGAAGGGGAGAGGGTTTGAAATCTGGCAAAGAGAAGTGGGGATTTTTCTGTCTTCTTTCCAGTCATAGCCAGCATTAGGATTTAATGGGAGCTGAGGGTGAGCTGATCCAAGGCAGGATGGCTCAGAGCAAGCTGCTCTTGGGATCCTGTCCCCATCTCTGAGGGGCTGGATACGGAGGGTGAATGCTCAGACTTTTGCTGACGTCTGAGTGAAGCCAAGGGAGCTTCTGCCTGCTCCGGTCTGGGGTGGTGACCGTTCGTGTGTCCCTGGCTGCAGGTCAATGGGGAGGTGAGCAGCCTTCTGGATGGATCTCAGCCCGCTGCTGAGTACGAGACCTTGACAGCCAAGTTTCACTTCGTGGACCTGGCTGGCTCCGAGAGGCTGAAGCGGACGGGCGCAACAGGCGAGAGAGCGAAGGAAGGGATCTCCATCAACTGCGGGCTGGTATGGCACCGGGCTGCACTGGCAGGCAGGGGCAGTGGCAAGGCAAGGCCTGCCAGGGGAAGCCTGTGACACTTTTGGGTCTTGCTCGGAGCTATCCTGGGCTGTTGGGGTGCTGCTGTCTCAGCTGGGGTTTGTGCTGCCCTGATGGCAAGAATATGCACAGTGCCAGGGGGAGAGCACCGCTCTGCTGCCCAAGGAGACCTGTGCTGTGGGGAGGGGTGCAGCTGGACACAGTGGTGCAGGTCCCAAAAGGGTTAGATCTGCTAATCAGAGCTAAAAACCCACTCTTGATGCTGCTTCTCAGTGCAGCATGGGAGAGAGGCACAGTCCAGGCTAAGGGAAGCCCCATGCCTGCCCCTTGTGCAACCCAAACCTGTGCTGTGGTGCATGCCCCAGGCCTGACGTGCTGGCTGCATGGCAGCTGTATCCTCAGCCAGGGCTGAATCTGGGGGGGCTTCCCTTTGTGTTGGTAGCTGGCCTTGGGGAATGTCATCAGTGCCCTTGGAGACCAGAGCAAGAAAGTCGTGCACGTGCCCTACCGTGACTCCAAGCTCACCCGCCTGCTGCAGGATTCCCTCGGGGGCAACAGGTAAGGGGGTCCCAGGTGAGGGCTGAGCTCGGGGTGAGGGCTGCCGGGGCTATCCCCCCGCAGATGGGGGCTGAGGGGCTCTGGAGCTATGTAGGAGCTATCTCAGGACTCCAGTGTCTGCCTGGTGGGGAAGGGATGCCTTCTTCCAGGCATGGCATGACTGCAGACATAAAGACCGTGGCTTCTCATCAGCCTCAGGCACAATCAGCAGCTTTGGCAGAATCAGCTGATGGAAAACCCTTCTGAGTCCTCCTAGATCTGGGACTTGGCTAGCGGTGGTGCCCAGCACGGGATTGAATTCCCTGCCTCTTCTCCAAAGAGGGAGGCACTGAGGGATGGCTGCCTCTGCTCAGTGCTGTGTGACGTGCTCAAGGGGTCCTGTGGGTGCTCTGGCTCTGGGAGGGAAGAACCCAGTTCATACCTTGTTTTAAAACACAGAAGGGCCCAGGATGGGCTTCCATGCAGGATGGGTGTCCGAGGGCATGCGGTCTGTGCCGAGTCCTGGCTTTCTGCCCGCTGGGTTGCCGAACGTTGCATGTCTTTCACTCTGCCCTTGCATCCCCAAGCCAAACCATCATGATCGCCTGCGTAAGCCCCTCTGACCGGGATTTCATGGAGACCCTGAACACGCTCAAGTACGCGAACCGGGCTCGCAACATCAAGAACAAGGTGGTGGTGAACCAGGACAAGACGAGCCAGCAGATCAGCGCCCTGCGGGCTGAGATCGCCCGACTGCAGATGGAGCTGATGGAGTACAAGGCAGTGAGTGTCCCATGTCCTGCTGTAACCTGGCCAGCAAGGGAGCCACCTGCAGCCGGTTGTTCACTGCCCTCCGTTGGGATGGGGGAGAGAATTGGAAGAGTAACAGTGTGAAAACGTGTCGGTTTAGATACAGTTTAAGAAGTAAAACAAACCAAGGAAGTCATTCCCCATGTCCCATCACAGGGAGGTGTTCAGCCATCCCCAGCCCAGCAGGGCTCTGTCAAGTGTAACAGTGACTTGGGACAACACTCCAGGCATCCCCTGTTTCTTCTTCCTTCCCCCAGCTTTATATGCTGAGCACGACATCACATGGTCTGGGATATCCCTGCGGTCAGTGAGGGACAGCTGTCCTGGCTGTGTCCCCCCAGCTCCTTGTGCACCCCTGGCCCAACACTGGTGGGTCAGGGTGAGGGGCAGAAGAGCTCCTGACTCAGCAGGAGTTAAATCATCCCTGTGGGATCAGAGCTGTTTTCAGCACAGATCCCAAACACAGCACCACACAAAGCTGCTGTGAGGAAAATGAACTCCACCGAAGGCAAACTCAGCTGATGGTGTGACCCTGGTGAGGAGGCGGAGACAGACGCAGAAAGCCCTCTCCTTGTGTTTGAATCGTGGCAGGGTTAGTGGGACAGACCCTCCTGCCTCCCATCCCCTGCCCCATGGATAGGGGTAACTGCTCAGAGGAGTCAGGAGGCTTAAGAAACAGGGTCTCAGTTCCTGCCTGTCGAGGCAGGACCTTGGCCAGGTTTTGGGGTGATAAGGCAGGGAGGAGCCCCGAACCACCTCTCGCCCTCTGCCTGTTCAGCTCAGACTTTCCTGGTCCCTAGGTTTGTCCCTGTTTTCATGTCTGGGGCTGCCCCCAGGGATGCAGTGGTGGGTCTCTGTGTCCCAGCTTGCCCTGCACTCAGGGGCTTGCCTCCTGTCCCCACAGGGCAAGCGGGTCATCGGGGAGGATGGCGCAGAGGGCTACAGCGACCTGTTCCGTGAGAACGCCATGCTGCAGAAGGAGAACAGCGCCCTGCGCATGCGGGTGAAGGCCATGCAGGAGGCCATCGATGCCATCAACAGCAGGGTCACCTACCTCATGAGCCAGGAGGCCAACCTGATGCTGGCCAAAGCAGGTGAGGCTGGGCTAGTACACAGCATGGTGGGCCAGCCCGGGCAGCAGCTGGCACCGGGGCTGTGAGACAGCCCGTGCCTGCCTCGATCCACCCGTGCCTCTGCCGCTCCAGGTGATGGTAACGAAGCCATCGGCACGCTCATCCAGAACTACATCCGGGAGATTGAAGAGCTGAGGTGAGTGGGCACACAGCTGGTGAATCGCTGGGGTGCTGGTGTCCGGGTCTGAGGCTGGGTGGCTCACACAGCTCAGGGCCTCCAGCGTTGCTGGGGTGAACTGTAAGCCTTGTGGAACAGCAGCTGGTGGCACTGCTGCTATGCAGGGTAGAAGGAGGCCCAGCCTTGGTGCCAGGCAGTGCTTTGGCCATTGTTGTCCTTGGTGTGGGCATTGATGGAGAAGGAGGTCCTGTGTGAAGTGCCTGGGGTCTTCCAGGGACTGCTGCCTCCCAAAGTGGGGTCCATCCCAGTCTCTTGAACGATCCTCGTTCCCCATCTGGCAGCATTGTGGCTTTCTGACCCATCGTTAGCGGGAATGGCTCAGAAGTGACTCTGTCCCTGGCTCACACCATCTGAACACATCATGTTCAGTCCGTAGAAGACTCCAGGGAGAACTTAGAGCCCCTTCCACTGCCTAAAGGAGGCTTATAAGAAGGAAGGGATAGGACAAGGGGAAATGGCTTTAAATTAAAAGTGGAAAGACTTAGATTAGAAGTTAGGAAGAAGTTCTTCCTTGTGAGGGTGGTAAGGCAGTGGCACAGTTTGCCCAAAGCAGCTGTGGTTCTCCCATCCCTGCAAGTGGATGGAGCTTGGAGCAACCTGCGCTAGTGGAAGGTGTCCCTGCCCATGGCAGGAATGTGGAACGAGATGAGGTTTAAGGTCCCTTCCAACCCAAACCATTCTGTGATTCTAAACCCAGGCAAGATCCTCCCCTGTAGGGGCACTGGGGTGGTCTCTCTTCGACTGTGCCCTGTTTCCACTCCCTAGGACAAAGCTCCTGGAGAGCGAGTCCATGAACGAGTCCCTGCGCCGCAGCCTCTCGCGTGTCTCTGCCCGGCCCCCCTACTCCATGGGCTCCTCGCCGGCCGCTGGCCTGGCCGGTCTGTGCAGCCCCGCGGCTCCGGTGGACACGGAGGCCTCTGATGTCCTCCGACGGGCCAAGCAGGACCTGGAGCGCCTGAAAAAGAAAGAGCGGCGGCAGCAGAGGAAGAGGTGAAGGCAGCTGCTGGCAGCGTTGGGAAGGGGGTGGCTGTGAGCCGGGCTGTCCGAGTGGGGCTGGGTATCCCACTTCCCCCGTCTGTGCTACAGCCAGAGCCCCCACGCCTGGGTTCCCCTCCCAGCCCTGCCCTGCCCTTGGTGTCCTTTTCACCCATCACATAATTCCAGAGGCTGTTTTCCCCAAAGGGTCCAAAAGCAGGAGGGAGGGTGGTCCTGGCGGAACCTGTTTGTGGCCTCTCTCATACTGGGACTCAGCAGCCCCCTCTGCTCCCCCCCAGCCCAGAGAAGGAGGCGTTTAAGAAGCGGCAGAAACTGCAGCAGGACAATGGGGAGGAGACGGATGAAAACGAGGTGGAAGAGGTGGGTGGTCATCATGCTCACACTGCAGGGGTGTCTGGGTGTGGAGCACTGTAACTGCCACGCGTGGGACGGGGACCAAGCTCAGCCTGGCCCTGAAGCAGGCTGGAAGGGTTGTTTTCCTGAGGACTCCATGCTGGAGCAGGGGGGAAGCTGGATCCTCCCCAGTCAGCCCTGCTGCAGAACGTGGAGTCCACATTTTTGGAGGCATGGTTTCAATCAGCATAGATGACAAGGGGTTGGGCTGCTCAACTGGGAAGGGATGGATGCAAGAATGGATGGGTCAAATTGCTGTTCCTCTCAACAGTGCATGCTGGGGGTTCAGAAATGGTGCTGCAGCCCCTGGGCATCGTGTGTGGGAGGCTGAATCCCACCTGGGGGGCTGTGGCCCATTGCTGTAGGGTGAGCTGAGGTTTGGAGGAGGGAGAAGCTGCGGGGAGAAGGACAGACCATCCTGCTGGCTGAGATTAGGCACTCATCTCTTAGGAGGAGGAAGAACAGGATGAGAGTGGCTGTGAGGAAGAGGATGGGCGCGAGGATGAAGATGAGGACTCGGGCAGTGAAGAGAGCTTGGTGGACTCGGACTCAGATGCAGAGGAGAAGGGTAAAGTGGAGATCTGCGTCCAGCCCTGGGCATGGTGGAGGGCACTTGCTGGTATCTTCTGGCAGTGAGCTCTGCTCTTGGGAAGGCAGAGATCACCAGAACGCCCCAACCATGTCTGCTGTGCGGGGCTTGGAAGAGCCCCAGGGTTGCTGCAGTGCTCTTTGGGGTGCTGCTGCTCCCCAGCAATGTGGGTTCCCTTCAGCCCCTCTGCCCTCTCTGTGTGCTGTGACTCAGTGGGGCCATGGAAGCGATGCTCCCCCGTCCCTCCCAGCCTGACCTTCTCCTCTGCCTCCAGCCGTGAATTTCCAGGCTGACTTGGCGGATCTGACCTGTGAGATTGAGATCAAGCAGAAGCTGATCGATGAGCTGGAGAACAGCCAGCGGCGTTTGCAGACCCTCAAGCACCAGTATGAGGAGAAGCTGATCCTACTGCAGAACAAGATCCGGGACACGCAGCTGGAGAGGGACCGGGTCCTGCAAAACCTCAGTGAGAACCGCCTCACCTGTGGGATCCCATGCCTGCAGCACCAGGCCCCAGTTCCAGCTCAAGCCCAGCTAACTCTAAGTCAAAGCATCAGGCCTCTGGCTGTGGTAGAGCTTTGTCATCCCCCTGCTTCTACTCAAATCCCTGGCACCCCCAAGACTGCTTGTCTTGCCATGGGAGCAGCATCAGTCAGCTGCACAGCTCTGGACCCTGGTGGTGCTGGAGAAGGATGGCAAGGCCAAGCCTCTTCCAGCCTTGAGCACCAGTTCATGAGCTGTGGGGACTCCTGGGGAAGCTGAGGGGCAAAAGACCCAGTGGTGTGGCTGAAATAGGGCAGGGTTACCCATATTTGTGGCTGTGGGTCTCAGTCTGCAGCTGTGCTCAGCCCAGCCACTGTATCTCCGCTCTGTGCTGAGCTCTTCCAGCGGGTATTCCCAGACAGACCCCTGTTCACGATGGGGTGACGGGGGCTCTGGTGGGACAGGAAGGGACGCAGTGCCTGGTGCCTCCAGGCAGGGTATGTGGGTGCGGGAGGATCCCGGGGTGCGTGGCTGTTGCGAGCTCTCTCCTCGCCCACCAGGCACCATGGAGTGCTACACAGAGGAGAAAGCCAACAAGATCAAAGCAGACTATGAGAAGCGGCTGAAGGAGATGAACCGGGACCTGCAGAAGCTGCAGGCAGCCCAGAAGGAGCATGCTCGCCTGCTCAAGAACCAGTCCCGCTATGAGCGGGAGCTGCGGAAGCTGCAGGCAGAAGTGGCCGAGATGAAGAAGGCAAAGGTACCTGGATTGCCAGGGCAAGGAGGAATCACCTGGACAAGCCTGGCTCCCCACCTGGAGCAATGTTTTCCGCTCTGGTGGCAAGTGCAGAGCATCTGTCTGCTGGGTGGGTGGGTGCCCCAGCACGGTGGGCACACGTGGGACGCTCCGTTGCAGGTTGCGCTGATGAAGCAGATGCGGGAGGAGCAGCAGCGGCGGCGGCTGGCCGAGACCAAGAGGAATCGGGAGATCGCGCAGCTCAAGAAGGAGCAGCGCCGGCAGGAGGTGAGAGCCTGGCTTGCCACGTGCCACCAGTGGCCCTGTGCAGGGGCTGGCCTGGCTGGGGAGGTGGGGTTTGTCCTGCTACGGCACTCCAGGTGCTCACAGATACCTCGGGTCAGTGAAGCTTGGTGCCCTGCTGCACTCATGGCCTCACTGGAGCCTGCACAGTCCTAGCAGAGCACAGGTGGATGAACGGTTCCCGAAGGCTTCCCACAGCTCCTGTTGTAGTTGTGGGGGATGCTCTGGGAGGGGGGCATGTGCAACCAGAGCCGGCTCAAGACTGAGAGCCTGCTCATTGTTAGAATCAGGAGTGAGACTGTGCCAGAGGGAGCACTGGGACTGCGACCACCACTGGGGTGGCTGGGCTGGACCTCAGGAGTGTCCTTTTCTTTCTCGCTCTTGCAGTTCCAGATCAGGGCTCTGGAATCCCAGAAGCGGCAGCAGGAAATAGTGCTGCGGAGGAAAACCCAGGAGGTGAGGAAAGGGGGTTTCCTCCACATAGCCCCCAGCTCCCATGGAGGTCTGGGCCCCAGTGCTTGGCTCAGAGAAATCCAATCCTTCACACAGGGCTGGCTTTGGGAATGGGATTCCCAAAAGGAAGAGAGGAGTTTTACGGCTCAGGAACCGGGTGGGGAATGGCTGTAGGCAGCAGAATTCCCCATCCCAGGCAGCAGAGCCTGGTGACATGGATGGGCTATGAGGGAGGAGAGGGAAACCCATGAAGCACAAATGTCCCTGGGCTTTGGGTCTATGGAGCTGCTGCTCTCAGACCTGTGGAGACCTGGGGGCGATGCCAACGGGTTTAGGCTGGGTGGGGCTGCCCAGCTGACACCCTCTCTTCTCTCCTTCCTCCGGGCAGGTGTCAGCGCTGCGCCGGCTGGCCAAGCCCATGTCAGACCGGGTGGCGGGCAGGATGGGCCAGAAACCGGCCATGCTGGACTCGGGCGCAGAGGTCTCGGCCAGCACCACCTCCTCCGAGCCCGAGTCTGGCGCTCGCTCTGTCTCCAGCATTGTGCGCCAGTGGAACAGGAAAATCAACAACTTTCTGGGAGACCCCTCGTCCTCCATTAATGGGGCTCGGCCTGCCAGGTCAGGGCAGGGGCTGGGTGGTAGGGGGTGAGTCATCCCAGGGACCCCCAGGCCTGGCTTTTGGCTGGTGGCAGAGGTTGAAGGGTGGCTTCTTAGTGTCCACATGACCCATATTAAATCAGTGACCCTGTGATAAGCTGGGCTGGCAGGGTGTGACTGTCACCTGGGCTTGAGCCCAAAGCTGGCCTTCCACGAGGATTAAATGCCATGGCACAAACCCTGCTGGACTCATCTCTTGTCCCACTTTACTAGGAGGAAATGGAAAAGTTGGGCAATGTGGACACAACACAGGTGTATCCTCTGTTTCTGGCTAGCCAGATGCCAGACATCTTCTGGGGCAAGCCTAACTCTCCAGCACGGTGTGGCCATCTGCCCATATGCCTCTTCTTCCCTCTGGCTGTAGGAAGAAGTTCCCCAAGAAGGGGACGAGCCAGACCTTCAGCAAAGCTGCCCGCCTCAAGTGGCAGTCACTGGAGAGGCGCATCTTTGACATTGTCATGCAGAGAATGACCATCGTCAACCTAGAGGCAGACATGGAGAGGCTCATCAAGGTGGCTGTGGCACTGGGGACAGAGAGGGCTGGGTGGCAGGTGCTTGACAGGGCGATGGCCATGTGGACAGTGCTAATCCCCCTTCCCTTTTCCCCCAGAAACGAGAGGAGCTGTCACTGCTGCAGGAGGCGTTGCTGGGCAAGCGGGCAAAGCTGCAGGCAGAGAGCCCCATGGAGCAGAAGGGGCTGCAAGAGCTGAACGAGGAGATTGAGGTGCTGGGGGCCAACATTGACTACATCAACGACAGCATTTCAGACTGCCAGGCCACCATCATGCAGATTGAGGAGACCAAGGTAGGACTGGGCAGTAGGACTGGGTCTGGCTGGCAGGGAGAAAAGAGAGCATCCCTCTGTGGAAAGAGCATCCTTGGGCACAACCAGCTGAGGCTGGGCTCTGGTCAGAGGACCCAGAGTCATCTGAGCTGTGTCACATTTGGTGGGGCTTCACCCACAGAGTCACTTCTCATTAGGTGATTAATTATGGAGAGGAGTTCTGGCAGGTCCTTGCGTGTCCATGGACAGGCTGCTGGTGTCCCACTGCCCTGGAATTGTAAGGAAGCTGTGGTCCCCGTTTGCCCATGGTGCTGGTGGTCACTTGTCCCTGTGGTTGCTTCATGTGCTGGAAACATCCTGGCTTTTTCCCAGCAGAAACCATCTGGGTTGTGTGTCCAGTTGTGATACTGGGCATGCCACTGTGCACCTCCCAGCTGCCCCCAGTGCCTGCAGCCTGAAATGGAGGCTATGTGCTGTCCCTGGCTTGTCCCCAGCTGTCACCTTGACTATCAGGGAAGGAGGGCTGCTGTTAATTCACACTAGGCTTTGGGTTGTGGATTTGGGTGAGCCTGGTGTCTGCTCAGTGTCTAGTTAAGTGATGGAACCAGAATTTCTGTAGCAGTGCATAAGCCCTTCAGGTTGCATTGGACAGTCCCATGGCCGGATCTCCCCAGTAGCCACTGGACAGACTGGGAAGGGCGAGGATGGGACTGGGCAGTGCTTGCAGGGTGATGGAAGTGCCGTGCTGGCCATGGAGGCCCTTCCACCCGTCCCACATCCAGCAGCAAAGCTACCCTGCTGCATCCAGCACTTGTCTCTCCACATTTCAGGAGGAGCTGGACTCCACAGACACCTCGGTGGTGATCAGCTCCTGTTCCCTGGCCGAAGCCCGGCTGCTGCTGGACAACTTCCTGAAAGCCTCCATCGACAAGGTGTGGGGCCGGGCTGGGGTGTGGATGTGTGGCAGGGTTTCTTGCTGGGTGCCAGGGTGGGGACCTGGTGGCAAGGACCTGTGGCACTTGCCTGACTGCCAGCATTTCTTCCCCAGGGGCTGCAGGTGGCCCAGAAGGAGGCCCAGATCCGCCTGCTGGAGGGGCGCCTGCGGCAGACGGACGCGGCCAGCTCCTCGCAGAACCACGCCATCCTGGACGCCCTGCGGGAGAAGGCCGAGTCGCACCCTGAGCTGCAGGCACTGATCCACAACGTCCAGCAAGGTGGGACCTGAGGCAGGTGCATCTTCAGGCCAGGTGTGCTGCCTGTGGGATGGGTGTCCACCTGTACTGGCTCCTGGAGGTGCTGTGGCTGGGACCCTGCCCAAGGGCCATGTTGGGTGGGAGCAGGTGCCCTGGCCGTGGATGACAGGGCCAAGGACCGGGTCACGCCCCACACCTGCCAGGGCTGCCCCCTCCACTGTAGGGTTTGGATGGGGCTGGCGACGGTGGGGTCTGCTCTGCGCTGCTGATGCGTTGTCTCCCTCTGGCAGAGAACGGCTACACCAGCACGGACGAGGAAGTTTCAGAGTTCAGCCTGGCCTCAGATGGGAGGTAAGCACCCAGCCTGGCGCTGCCTGAGGTGGTGGTGGCTGGGGCACAATGCCTGCTGCCATTCGTGGGAGCTCGTAGAGGGACATGGATGAACAAAGCCCCACCTGAGCTTTTCTGTGGTGCCCAGCCCTTGGTGGGGGGAGCAGGATGTCTCTTGGACATGAGCAGGGAGTGAAGACTTGGTCATTCCTTGGAGAAAGGGTGCTGGGGAGCAGAGGGTGACCCAAGGAGTCTGGTGGACCAGTGGCACCAGCTTTCTGAAGAGAGTTTGGCACTGAAGATCCATCTTTCCTCCTTTCTCCTTGCAGCATCTCCCAGTCTTTCACCATGAAGGGCTCGGCAAGCCAGGATGACTTCAAGTTCAAGGTTAGTTGGCCTTTTTGTGTGGCCTGGTCACGGAGACTGGGAGGAGGGATGTTCAGTGATGCTGCAGGCCTCTGCTCTGCAATCTGAACCTTGGGGAACCAGGCTTGGCATAAGACAGTATGGCTGCTCTCTGGATGGGCAGAACCAAGGTCTCCTGGTACAGCAGTCCTGTCCTGAGGCACCAGAGACTCGGGAAACACCCGAGTATGCCATCAGCCAGTATCTTCCAAATCTGAGTGGCACCAAGGAGGTCCCTGTGCAGGGCAGAGGTGGAGGGAAGCAGCCATGGTTCTCTACAGGCTGTCATGTTTGTGTGGAGAGCTGGCTGTGATGGGCATCCCAGTGGGACACAGGGGGAGCTGGTTTGTGCCCAGAGAGCACAAACTCTTCCAACCCACAGCGCTGGCTGCTCCCAGTGCTGCCCACCCCTGAGCCCTCTGCCCTGCTCTAGGGAGAACCCAAGCTTTCGGGGCAGATGAAGGCAGTGTCGGCCGAGTGTCTGGGACCCACGCTGGATGTCTCCACCAAGAACATCACCAAGTCCTTGGCATCCCTCATGGAGATCAAAGAGGATGGGATCGGCTTCTCCATCCGAGACCCTTATTACAAGGAGAAGGTGTCACGCACCATCAGCCTGCCCACGCGAGGAAGCACCTTGTGAGCATGGGGCCATGGTCTCTGGGTGCTGGGAGGCTCATGGAGGCATGGGCCTGTGGGAGGCTGTGCCTGGCCTGTGGAGGTGCAGAGGGGTGAAGGTGAGCCCAGTCCTGCACCTGTCCATGCTTGGCTGCAGCATGCATTGGTGAGTTTCTTCAGCGGGCCTTGGAGAGCGTGTAGGTGTATGTTGGTATCCTTTGCAGATGGAGAGGAGGGTACTTCAGGAGGAGGGAAAGAAGAGGGGTGCGAGGGTCCCCAACTCCATGCTGTGGGTTATCAGCCTTTTTGAAGGTTTCTTGGGTTGCCAAAAGCCTCTGCACTCATGGGCTGCCTCGAGATTGCTACTCCAGCCCAATCTCTTGTTTGCTCTTCTGGGGGAGGACACAGGTGTTCCTTGTGGAGGGATCCTAGTGCAGGGGCAGGCACCCACTCTGCTTTGTTCACTTGCTTCAGTCCCAGGCAGTCTCGGGGCTCGGACACTTCGCCTCTGACAAGGCGGAAATCCTATGACCGAGGGCAACCTGCCAGGTGAGCTTGGGAGAAATGGTGACGTGGGCAGGGGAGGCTGTGTGGCCCAGAGCAGTGTGGAAGGATGCTGTCTGGGCAGCTCTTCTGGGCCCTGGTGTGCCAGTCAGGTGCCAGGTGAGCAGTTCCCAAGTCATGTGTCCCTCTGATCCTTTCGGCTCAGGCCTGCAGACATTGGCTTCACACCACCCTCATCCCCCCCCACCCGTCCGCGCAACGACCGCAACGTCTTCTCCCGTCTCACGAGCACCCAGAGCCAGGGATCTGCCTTGGACAAGTAAGTCCTGGTGGGGTGAGAGTGTCTGAGTGAGGGGGACCCCGACCATGGCAGCACATGGCATGCACCGAGTCCTGTGGGGGTATATAGGAGCACCAGGGCTTGGGTTGGCTCCGGCCAGTGTCCTGTCACCACTTTGCCTCCCTGCCTCTCCCTGCGATGGAGCAGCTGCCATGCCAATGCTGTGCTCCTGCCCGCTGTGCCCCCTCTGAGCTCGCAGTCCTGGCCTCTGCCTGGAGACAGGGTGCTGCCAGACTTGGACCCCTGGAAAGGCGAGGGAGCAGGATGGGGCGAGGGGATGAGGGCTCAAAGGAAGCTGATGGACCGGCATCCACGCACAAATGCTGCTCCAGCCTCTCCTGGCAGCAGCTCAGGTGCTGCTCTTGGCTCGGATACTGCTAGCAGCGCTGGTGTTCCCTGATGGAGACCTGCTGTCTGATCCTCACATGCCCTCCTGCTCTTCTGCTCTCCCCTGGTTCTCCATGTGTGCTTCTCCTTCTCCCTCCCTCCACTCCTTCTCTCTGTCCTACACCGGCTTGGATGCAATAACAATCTTCCACCTCTGACTCCACCGCTGCCTTCTCTAGTCTGGGTTTTCTCTCCCATAATCCTGCTAATTTTCTGCCCCTAGGTCTGATGACAGCGATTCCTCTGTCTCGGAGGTGCTGAGGTATAGACAACTTTCTATTTATTATCCCTTTCTCCGCTCCTCCTTCTCTCTGTCAGATGCCTGCTCTCCCTGTCCCCACATGGTCTGCCTGCAGCTTGCTGCTCCGCCCCCCTCCCGGCTTGTGTGTCTGTCCCCTCCTGGCATGCCACCTCTGGTGCCTGATGCTGTCCCTCAGTTGCAAGTTCAAACTGTTCCTGCTTGGATTAGCCCTTGGTACGTGGTGCTGGGCTCACTAATGGGTACTGGCTCCTTTGGGTTGGCAGCATGTTCTCCTCCATCTCTGATGGTTTCTCGTCAGCATGAGGCCACCCCGTCCCACCCCTTCCCCAGCTCTCCAGCAGGATGGTGGGATGATGGGGAAGGGTGCTTGCAGTACGTCCTTTGTGCAAGCTTCTTCCAGGCAAATAGCTCAGGTTCACCTCACGCCTGGTTGTGCTTCCCTGGTGCTGAGTTGGAAAAGGTCAGTCTCTTCCCTAAAGAAATCGAGTCAAATTGTGGTGCAGAGCTCAGCCTTGGAGTTAAGGTTCCCCTGAGCTTCTCCCCCTGCATCCACCTGACTGTAGAGGTTTCCCAACACAAGGGCCACCTTTCCCCCATCCTTTAGGAACATTGCAGCCTTCCAGTGCCTAAAGGGGCTTATAAAAAAGAGGGAGAGCAATTTTTTACATGGGCAGATAGTGACTGGACAAGGGGGAACAGTTTTAAACTGAAAGATGAGAGATTTAGACTAGATGTTAGGAAGAAATTCTTCCCTGTGAGGGTGCTGAGGCCCTGGCACAGGGTGCCCAGAGAAGCTGTGGCTGCCCCTGGATCCCTGGAAGTGTCCAAGGCCAGGTTGGATGGGGCTTGGAGCCACCTGGTCTAGTGCAAGGTGTCCCTGCCCATGGCAGGGGTGTGGAATGGAGTGGTGCCTAAAGTTCCTTCCAACCCCAACCATCCCATGATTCTGTGACCAGCCCTCCAGCAGCCAGGTGTGCCCTCACTCTGCCTGTGCCCTGAGCTCCCGCAGGCCCCCAGTCACTGGGGAAGCGACACCAGACCAGTCTGAGCTGGGTCACCCTGGGCAGTTTGTAGTCAGGCAACCACTCAAAGTCCACAGAAGATGTCTCACCCTGCGGCACAGGGATTTCCCCTTGGATCCAGTGTTGCTTTGAGACTGGTGGAAGCACTGGGGGTGAGGGAAAGGCTGTTGGCTTGGCATTGGTAAGTGCAGAGCTGAGGAACATCACATGCATGCGATTTCCAAACCCGAATTAATGAGCCTGTGCTTGTCCTCATGACTAATGCAAACCTTGTCCTTCTCTAGCCCCATGCATCAGTTTCCCTGCCTGTAAGAAGAAACTAGCACAACTCGGGGTCCTGTGGCTGTGCTTGATGACCAGGCACATCGGGGCCCGCCAAGGGTCACACATGGGAGGGTCAGGCTGGTGGTCCTCAGCACCCTGAGCATGTCTGAAGTGGAGGGGTTGGCAGATGATGTGTCCCCCAGGACAGACAGTAGTGTCCCTTGGAGGCAGGTTTGGCAGGGGGAGGTCCTCTCCTGCCTAGAGCCAGCGGTGGGTGCAGGAACAGCCGTTGCCACAGGGACGTGGGGTGCAGACTGCTGGTGCTGCCCTTTGTCACCCTTGTGATCTCTGTAAAGGAGCGAGGCCGTGTCTCCAAATGTCACCAGCCAAAGGATGACAGCCTCCAAGGGATAAGGGTCCTGAAACAGAGCTTCAGCTTCAGGCTGGAGAGGGCACAGTTTGTCCCAAAATGGACCTCAGGGCCAATGAGCTGAGTCTCCTGATCTGGGTCTGTGCTGGTGAGGCATGAGACGTTTGGGGGGAGAGCAGAGGCCACTGGGCAGCCTCCTCCTTTGCCCCTCTGTGTTGCTGGGGGAGAGGTTGGCAGGGGCTGCCCGTGGGGAGATTCCTGGGGTTTCCACAGAGACCTCGGCTCAGACATGCCATGTTTGGGGGAGGAGCCTGTCTGTCTGCTGGGAAGTGGAAGATGCTTGCTGTGAGACAGCCCATGTTCTTCCCTGCCCCGGGGCTGTGGGCACAGTGCCTCTCCACCCCTGCAGCGTACCTGTTCTCTCTCTCCTGTGAAGGGGCATCATTAACCCGGTGGGTGGCACCAAGAATGCCCGGACAGCCCCGCTGCAGTGTGTCTCGGTGGCAGAGGGACACACCAAGCCTGTGCTCTGCCTGGATGCCACCGATGAGCTGCTCTTCACTGGGTCCAAAGGTGGGTGGCGGGCAGAGGGGGCAGGGAGGATGCGGATGCTGTGGGAGCAGGTTGGCATTGGGAATGTGGGAAGGGCTGGGCATTACAGGGATGGTCCCTGTCTTCAGTGCTGAGCCCTGCCCTGCCCTGTCCTGCCCCGGCGCTGAGGCTGGCTGGCTCCTTTCCTCTGGCCCTGTGGGTGTGGGGAGATGCTCAGGAGGCATATTGTTCCCAGGCCACCATGCCCTTGGAGGAGACACCCCCAACACTCTTGGGCATGTTCTTCCTCCCACAGACCGGAGCTGCAAAATGTGGAACCTGGTGACAGGCCAAGAAATCGCTTCTCTCAAGGGTCACCCAAACAATGTGGTTTCCATCAAGTACTGCAGCCACACGGGGCTGGTGTTCACCGTGTCCACGTCGTACATCAAAGTGTGGGACATCCGCGACTCGGCCCGCTGCATCCGCACCCTCACGTACGTGCAGCTTTGGGGGACCCGGGGCTCTCTGGGCATCTCTGGCTGTGCAGAAGCCAGTTCCAGAACCTACAGGGCCGGGGACATGGCCAGATGCCAGCTCCTTTAGTGCCAGTTTGCAGTGCTGCTTGCTTAGGGAACAGGGAGGCTGGGCGAGAGTTTGGGGTGAGGGAACTCATGGGGACCTCCTGCAGCAAAGACTCAGGGTCATAAAATCATAAAATATGCTGAGTTGGAGGGCATCCATCAGGATCATCAAGTCCACCTCCTGGCCCTGCACAGACACCCCAACAATCCTGCCCTGTGCCTGGGAGCCTTGTTCAAACGCTTCCTGAACTCAGACAGGCTTGGAGCTGTGACCATTCCCTGGGGAGCCTGTTCAGTGCTCAGCCACCCATTAGGGGAAGAACCTTTTCCTGACATCCAATCTAAACATCTCCCAACTCAGCTGCAGCCATTCCCCTGAGTCCTCTCACTTGTCATGAGAGGGAATAGATCAGTACCTGTCCCTCTGCTGCCCCTCATGAGGATGCTGAAGACCCTAGAGAGGTCTCCCCTCAGTCTCCTCTAGGCTGAACAATCCAAGTGACTTCAGATGCTCCTCATGAGGCTTCTCCTCCGGACCCTTCGCCATTCCCATGGCCCTCCTTAGGATGCTCTCCAATGGCTTCATGTCTTTTTTATATTGTGGTGCCCAAAACTGCCCCGAGGACTTGAGGTGAGGCTACCCCAGTGCAGAGCAGGGCGGGACAGTCCCCTGCTGTGACCAGCTGACCATGCTGTGCCTGGTGCCTCTCAGGACATGGATGTCCCTCCTGGCTGCCAGGGCACTGCTGACTCATATTCAACCGTCCATTGATGGGGATCCCCAGATCCCTTCCCACAGCTGCTCTCCAGCCTCCCTTCCCTACTGTACACACACAACCAGGGTTGCTGTGTCCCAGGTGCAGAATCCCTTGCACTTGCTCTTGTTAAGGGTCAGGAGCTTTGAAGAGATTTTGCAGCTGTCCTGGGGGTGGCCAGGAGAGCTGGCAGCTCCAGCAGGGGAGGCACAGCCCCAAACAGCATAGTGGCTGGGTAAATCACAGGCTCTTCAGTGGGAAACTTGGATCTCTGGGAGGAGTTTGAGGACCAGAAAGGAGCATGGAACAGACTGCAGCTGTGGCTGCCAGTCTGGAGTAGGGCTCAGAGGTTAGGACAGTATGGTAGGTCAGATTTACCAACTTGCTCTGGCACAGATCTCCTTTCTCCATCCAGCCTCAGCTCATCTGCCTTCACCTGAAGGTGCTTCTTTCTTGGTACAGAGGCCAAGACCTCTGCTTCCCGGGGCTGGATGCCAGCACTCACCAGCTCTTCTGTGGGAAGCAGAGAGGCATGGGAGAACAGCAGAGTGGCCCCCAGCTGGAAAGCAGGGCAGGATGCTCTGAGTCATGCACAGACCCTGCATCCTTGGCTGCCTCTGCAGGCCGGGCACTGGCCTGTGGGACAGAGCTCTTGTTGGTCCCGTTGTGGCCAGACACACGTGTACTTCCAGGGCCTTTCCCTCAGTGTGGGACCCAGCCAGCCTGGAGCCAACAGCCCCCTGCGCTTCCTCGGTGGCTCTGGTCTCCACTCATCCTCCCCCTCTGCACTCTCCCTCCTTCAGATCTTCTGGACAGGTGATCTCCGGGGATGCGTGTGCTGGGACCACCACCCGCACTGTCACCAGTGTGCAGGGGGAGCACCAGATCAACCAGATCGCGCTCAACCCCACGGGCACCACGCTCTACGCTGCTGCTGGGAACTCCGTCCGCGTCTGGGAGCTCAGCAGGTGAGGGGAGTGCTGGCCCGGGCAGGACATCTTATGGGTGCCAATTGGACACTGGCTGCTCAGAGGGGCCTGAAATGAACCTCCTGGGGAAAATGAAAGCCTTTTTCACAATGGAGGTTGCCTGGAAAAAGGATTTTCAGGACCCTCTCCTGTGGGACCCAAGGGGTGATGAGCAGCATTGGAACTACTTGGGGTGGGGGGTTTGCCTGTGCACTGGCAGAGCTCAGCAGAAGGGAAAAGACAAGTGGGATGAGCAGCAGTGCCCTGTTTCTCCCTTGTCCTCCTACCTGCCCAGTGGGCACTGGGCTGTGAACCCTGTGCTGCAGCCTGGGCTCTGCAGCCAGATGTTGACACACTCTCGGGCTGTGTAGCCAGATGTTGACACACTCTCGGGCTGTGTAGCCAGATGTTGGCACACTCCAAGGTTGCCTTCCTCCCCCGGAATCACAGGGAATGGGATCTCCCTGCCCACTCTCCCCCAAAGGGAACAACTCCTGCCGGGGGCTCCAGGGCTGGGGGAGGCTCCACGTGGGAGGGCCCTTTGGATGAGCTCCAGCACGCAGGAGGGGCTGACCTGTGCCCTTGAACCCAGGCTGCAGCCCGTGGGAAAGCTGAGTGGCCACATCGGGCCTGTGATGTGTCTCACGGTGAACCAGACGGCGAGCAACCACGACCTGGTGGTCACAGGCTCCAAAGATCACTACGTCAAGGTACTCTCCCTGGGGAGCAGCACCCCGAGTCCTGTAGGGAATCCCAGATGCTGGCAGCTCCTGACTATTCTCTTCTCCTGAAAGCTCAGCACAGATTCTGTTTTCACCTCTGCATGTGAGGTTTTCACTTGTTTCCTCTTCCCAAAGCTTGCCTTTTGCTTGGTCCACAATGCACCTTTGGAGAAGAAGTTGCATTTCTCTCATGCATCAGACCCTCTGGCTGGGACTTGCATGTGCTGGCCAACCCAGATGAGCAGCTCGCCCTGTTCTGCTCGATAATACCCCCGATGAAGATGCCTTCTGCCCTCTCAGTCACAGCTCCAGCACAGCAGGAGCCTGTCCCTTCCTTTCAGGTTTTAGCAGGTTGAATTACAGCTGTCACCAGGGAAGTGAGGAGAGGTGGTGAGATGGTGAGTGAGGCAGGATCCCACTCAGCTGTCCACTTGGCTGCTGAGGAGTGTGAAGGCTCACCATGAGTAAAATGCAGCAGAGTGGGGCTGTCCCTGGTGGCAGATCTCCTCCGCTTGTGGTAGCACCCTCAGCCCCAAAAAGCCTCCAGCAGCCAATGCCCAGTCCCCTTTCCAGCATCACTCCAGGTGCCCTGAGCCTCAAACGCAGAGGGTGGTGGCCAAACGCCCCAAGGGAGGGCCAGCTCCGTCCCCAGTGCCATCTGTGGTCTATTACCTGCTGCTCTTCCCCAGGTGTTTGAGATCACGGAGGGCACGGTGGGCAATATTGGCCCCACTCACAACTTCGAGCCCCCTCACTACGATGGCATCGAGTGCCTGGCCATCCAGGGAGATGTCCTTTTCAGCGGCTCCAGGGACAACGGCATAAAGAAGTGGGATCTGGAGCAGCAGGAACTTATCCAGGTCTGGAGGGGAGCAGAGCACAGGTCCCGTGGTGACACAGGGCAGAGGGGTGTTGCTGCTGGGGCCTGGGGGTTGTCCAGGAACCTAATGCCAGCGTCCTGCATGGAGCTCACCAGGGAGGGCACTCCCAGTCCTGGCCCGTGTGTGGGTGAGGGTGTGCTGTGCCCCCATAGTTTGCCCAGCAGGGTGCTTGGGATCGCCAGCTCTCCTTCAGACAGACTGTGACACCAGTTGCAGTGTGGGGGCTTGTGTTCCACTCCGAATTCCAGGTTGTTGCATCCTGCCCAGGGGAGAGACCACGCCATGACTTTTGAGTCCACACCCTTGGCTCCTAACTGAGCATCACCAGTTCCACGGTCCCAGTCAATCCCAGGGTGTCCCTGAGTTCCCAGCTGCCCAGGCTGGGTGCGTGAGGCTGCCCGTGGTGCTGCAGATGAGGCTGGTCATGACCTCTGCTCTGTGCCTGTACCTACAGCAAATCCCCAATGCCCACAAAGACTGGGTCTGTGCCCTGGCCTTCATCCCCGGCCGCCCCATGGTGCTGAGCGCCTGCCGAGGAGGCGTCATCAAAGTCTGGAACGTGGACACCTTCACCCCGGTCGGGGAGATCAAGGGGCACGAGAGCCCCATCAACGCCATCTGCACCAACTCCAAGCACATCTTCACTGCCTCCAGGTGAGCCTCGGACGTTCTGCCCCCATGGCCCCTGGGAAGGAGGAGACCCTGGGTTTGAGCCGTCACCCCTGGGCTGGGTGGGTGTGTGCTGGGAGCTGGTGTGAACAGGGAGCGGGGAGGGAGTCTTGCAGCTTTTTAGTCCCTCTACTCCTCCATCTCCTTTTGCCCACTGTAGCCTGCCCGTGGCACGGCCTGCCCACCGCAGTGCCAAGAGCTGTCCCTGGCCAGCCCCTGCCCACGCTCTGGTGATGCCCTGGGTTACTCCCCACGCAGGGACCCCTCTCCCTCGGGGCTGGGCATTGTCTGCTGCTCTCGGGGAGCTCTTCAGCAGCAAGACTCTGATATCCTCTTTTCGACCCTGTCCCTTTTCTCCCTTCCTTTTTCTCTGTCTCTCTCTGCCTCTCCTTCTCCCCACCTCCCATCTGTGCCACAGCGACTGCCGGGTAAAGTTATGGAATTACGTGCCTGGGCTCACCCCTTGCCTTCCACGACGCGTCCTTGCCATAAAGGGCCGTGCTACTAGTCTGCCTTGACCCTCCTGCTCTTTGACTCTCTTGCTCATATGCTCTTCTTCCGTCTCTCCTTCCCTTTTCTCTCCATCTCTCCCTCCCTCTGTCCCTCTCACTGTTGCTTTTGCTCCTCTCTCTCTTTTTTCCCCCCCTCTTTCTCTCTGGTCTGAGCTGCTTCTTCACGGTATGAAACTATTCTGCGTTTTTCCCCACTTGATAAGTCTTTGTTAGAAAGGACTCTCCCCCTTGTCCCAGTCACACCCCTGCCTTGGTTTCACTTGCTTTTTGTTTTTTTTCCTTGCCAAGTGCCCACATCTACTTTGGCAACTCTGTGGGAAGCCATGGCCTGCCCGTGCCTTTGCATGGATGGTGGGTTGGGAGTCAGCAGCCACCCCCAAATCAGCCCATGCCCCAGGAGCAAAGCAGCTCCCAGGATATCACTGCTGGAGCTCATTCAAGGCGGGTAGGAGTCCTGGTGTGGGGTCAGCCCTGGAGGTCACCGTTTCCCTTTGTCCCCAGCTGCTGCCAGTGGGGTGAGCTGGAGGCTGAGCCCCATTGGGCTTGCCTTCTTCCCAAAGTGCATCAGACAACCTCCTGCCAAGGGAAAAGGGCCTGGAAGTTTGGGGGGCTGCATGCTGCCATGGCGGGGGAAGGGGGAGCGAGCGTGTTCCCTCGTGGTGCCTCTGGTGCAGTGTCTGTGGGGCTTCTGCCCCGACCCCTGGGTCATGCTGTCCCTCTCACCTTTGTTCCTCAGCGACTTGACAGTGAAGCTCTGGAGTGGGAGGAGGTTGCCTGCGGGGTCAAACTAGGAACTGCAGAAAGACTGGAAGGCGTGGGGGCAGGGTGAAGGTCAGGGTGCCTCCCCTTGCTGTCAGGACTCAGTCATCTACAGGAGCTCAGCCCAGGACAGGGATTTCTTTGTGCCTGACCCAACAGGGTGGACAATGCTGCATCTGGTACTTTGAGCACTGTCAGCTCCTGCGAGGAAGCAGCTCTGTGGGGCACCAGCAGCTCCACCTGCCCTCCTGCTGAAGTTTCTCAGTGGTTCTCCAGTGAACAGGAAACGTTTCATCTCTCCTCTCACCCATCCTGCTGTAAGGATTTCTGGGGGTCAGAGATCCTCGACTCCTTCTCAGAGACACCCAGTTCCCTTCTGCCACCGTGGGCTGCTGTGGCCTCTGCCATGATGTGCTGCTCCTGGGCTGGTTCCTGCAGGAGTCTTTCTCCACTCCACGAGGACATTTGGTGTCTGCTGGCCAGGACCACAACACAGAAGGTGCTTCTCTGGAGCCATTACTCGTGGGACACTTCTGCTGTGGGGGCTACAGAAGGATTTCCTGGTACTCCTAGCCTTCCCTGTCCTCTGTGGACCTGTCCCCAGAGCTTAGAGGGGTGCACCTCTAAGCCCCTTTGCCATGTCCCATCTCGTGAGGCACGGCAAGCCTGGGAAGATCTCCATCGGGCACCTTCCAGACAGACCTGCTGCAATTCCCTTCGACATTCTCCAGACCCCAGTTGTAAACTCAACTGCCCCGTGGCTCTGGGCTCTTCCCCACATGGCCAGCCTGCTCTGCAGGGGGAAGGGCTGCTCAACCCTGCTCTGGACATCGTGACCCCCATCAGGGGTTTGTGGTGGGTTCCTGCAGCGAGTTAACCCCCTTGAGATGGAGAAATGAAGCAAGAATGGAGGTTACAGGGCAAAAAAGCCAAGGCTGGATTTGTCACCCCACTGCTGTGGCTCTGTCTGTCCTTCCCTTAGGTTCTGCCCTCAGACCTCTGCCTGGATTGGAGCTTGCTTAGGTTGGGCCTGCTGGCCCACATGGATCCAAGGATGGAGAGGACCCAGCACGGCACGGAGCAGCCGGAGTCCACTGAGGCAGGAGCAGAGAGAGGAGGGGGTTGCACACATTGATCTCGCACAAGTCCCCTGATTCCCCCTGTGCTCGAAGGACAATCCTGCAGTGGATGATCTTGCACAATCTCATCTCCTTGACGCTCTGGGGGCTCCATCCAGGACTGTTTCCCCAAGGACGCACATTCTGCAGGCTCCTTCCTCTCTCTCTCCTGTTCAAGGTGGGCTGGTAAGGCCCTGGTCTCACACTGGAGCTTCCCTCTGTCTCTCCTATGGCCCATTGGACCATTCCCTGCTCTGTCCTGCCCTGAGCCACCCAGGGCTCTCATGGGATGGCTGAGGAGACCCCAGGATGGGTGTTCTTGCCTCACACCCTCTCCTTTCCCCTTTGTCACAGAAGAAGCAGCACTTGAACTCAAATTTAAGGATTTCTCCATGTGATCCCACCAGCACTGAACTGGGATCTCGGAGGCCGGGGGCTCCAGGACCTGCCCCATAAAGCACAGACCATTTCCCCTCTGCTCTCTCCAACCACGGTGACACCTTGACTAGCCCCAGGTCATCTGCCACCAGCCCTTGTTCTGAGTATTCTGGCTGGAGTGTGGGGATTCCTCTGCATCATGAAAAGACAGGAGCATCTCTATTGATTTGATGGGGAAGGGGGGGGTTGCCTTTTTTGGGAAAAATTCCATCCTACTGTCTTGCCTTGTTGGAGGGTCAATGGTACGTGTGTGTGTGGTGTGTGTGTGTGACCATGCCCAGGACAGTCGCTGGTCCCCTGTGATTGTGGCCGAGCCCTGCACAGCCAGGACCGATGACTGTGTTGAGGAGAGGAGCCCATGCATCCTGTGTGAGCTGTGGGTGGAACTGAGGGTGCAGGAGAAATGCACAGGGACCTCAGCACCCAGTAGCACGCAGACATGGGGGTCTGGAGGAGGTGTCTCCCCCCCAAGCCTGGCTTGGAGAGGGTTTCTGCACTCACTCACAGCTGGTTTCTCCTTTGCTTGGCTGGAGGGGCTGTGTGTGGGGGTGTCTGTGGTGCAGTGTTTGGCTGTAGCCAGGTGTGCTGTGTGAATCTCTGTCTGCCCTGGGGTCTCCAGTGCCTGCCCTGACGCCTGCCCCTGCTCCCTGCTGCCGTGGGTCGGGGGGCTCTGGGGGGCCCAGGGCCAGAGCTGCCTTGCCTTTTGCCACCAATACCTTCCTGCATGCAGGCTGTGAGTGCCTGGTTAGTATTGCAGGGCTGAGGGACCAGTCCTGCGTGATGCTCAGCCTGTCTTGCTGCCGTGTCCGGGGGCTCGAAGGCTCCCACAGCCCGTGGAGGGAGGGAGCTGATGCTGGGCACTGGCAGCCTGAGGCTGGGGGCAGAGGGGTCAAGTGAGGGGTGTCCTGGTTTAGGAATAGTAATCTCCAATTCAGTGCTCCCACTAAAACCATGCACCACTCACACCCTCATCCCTTCCCCATCCCCAGCAGGCTGGAGAGGAGAGTTGGAGGCGCAAAAGATGAAGAGCATGGGTTGAGATAAGAGCAATTTACTGGAAACAGCAGTGAGATAAAAAAACAAACAGTAAAACAGCAACAATATTAATGCCAAAAGTATACAAAAGAGAGAATGATTCACATGCAAAGTGCTCACCGTGGAGCCCATAACCCAACTGCAGCCATGTTTTCCTGACCAGAGTGGACCCCTCCTCCCCAGAAGAGAAGAAGTGGATTCTGCCCCTGTGTATCTCAATGGCATCAGGGTACACTGTGCACCAGTGCCACCTAAAGCCTGACACTCTCGTGGGTCTGCTGTGCCAGGCCTTGGAGCCACACGGTCCAACAGATCCGAGAGCTGCTCTCCCCACCTGCCTGGAGGCAGGGCCCCTCTAGTTCTGGTCATGGTACTCACTGCTCATTTCTTGTGGATGTGAGCTGAAGGTGCACCCAGGAGGATCAGAAGTGAGATTCAGAAGTGACATTAGCCCTTTTATTCTGTCTGAGCACGTGCCCACTGGAAACCGCGGTGGCATTTATCCTTGAAGAATTTCCTGCAGTTGTTGTTTTTCCTCTCAGCTCACACACCCATGCTGCCGGGGCAGAGGTGGGTTTTCCATGCCACTTGCTCTTGTCCTCTCCGTGGTCATGCAGGTAAAACCGTAGGTTGCCTTGTGGAGTGTTCCCTCTCTCTCAAGAGCGGGGCAGTTGCTCCCAAGAGCAGAGACTCTGGTCCGTACTGGTGTGACATGGGACATTTCCTCAGTCCACAGTCCATGGGCTGGTCCACAGTCTCAGACAGGCTTTTTACACCGTTGAGACACAGGTTGGTAGGAAGCAAAAAAGATGATCTTCATCGTCAGAGTTGGGGAGTCACCTTTAGCAGTGTTCCTTTTCCTTCCGTTGACATCAGTACCAATGGATACAAACTTCCATACATACGTACCTAAAACACGAATGGATACAAACTTCTGCCACAGGGATTGTGTACACTGGACCTCAGCTGCACCTGCAGGGGCCTGCTGGTTGTTTGAATCCCTATGGACTCCCTCTAAGACAGCAAATTCCCTCAGGAACCAGGTACCTTCTCCATGGCGTTCCACCTGCTTGGGTGCACCCTAGATCATCCTTGGGAGAATACCTTTCCCTCACGCTTGACAGGAGCTGCCTCCAGAGGCTGAGAGTTCCTGTGCTCTTCCCAGTCCCTTGTCAATGCCCACATCCCAGGACAGGAATCCCAGCTGCTTGGCTTGACTTCCATCTAGTTCCACAGTGTGGGCTGCAGTATCCCAGCATTGGAGCAGCTGGTCACCAGGGGCTCAACCTGACTGGCAACTGAAATCTTTTCACATCTCAGCTCACCTGGGGCTAGGGATTGGGTGATTATCTCCAGCCCTGCCTCTTCCTCCTGTTGTGAGAGCTCTCCTTCCTCTTTATCCCTCTCTATGCAAACTGATTTGGTCTTGGATTTCTGTATAGGGGCGCCTGCTGCCAGCAGGGGTTGTTCTGTGCTGCAGTTTGAGTGGCCACGGTGCCTGTTGCTCTGCTCTCCTCCTCCTCGCCCTGAGGGTGCTGTCTGGTGACAGGCAGTGCCTGCTGAATGCTGACCAGGGCCCGGCACACTGCAGTGAGTCGCTCCTCTCTGGAATGCCACAGCATTCTCCTTGCAAATGCTCTGCCACTTACACAGCGTCTTGTACTTGGTCAGGGGGGAGCTTCCAAACCCTTGGAGGAGAGAATTTCTTCCAAAAGTGGCCCATTTTCTCCCACATTCCATGCCAGTCATGACTATTCCCCATCAGGGTAGATCTCTGAATAACCTCCCTAGAAATCTCTCTCTTGACTCCAAAGATGATATGGATCGCACTAAGGAGACCTGGCAAAAAAATGATTTCCTTAACATCCAAAGGGAATTCAGAAATTCAAAAGCTGTTTTAACAGGCCTCAAGGAGGAAAAGTGGGTGAAAGACTGGGGGAAATCATCCTCCCCTGTTGCCCCCACACATTGGTTATGATTGTTAATGGACTCCCAAAGGTATTGCGCAAGGCAAGGGTAGAAGAGCAACACTCAAGACCTATCCCAAATGACCCTCATTGCCCTGGATGTTATCATGTCCTAAACTAATATCCCACAGTACATCAACAGAGCAATCTGATGCCTCTCCCTGCTCTGAGAAAGAGCACTGTGATGGGAACACACAGAAAGGTGTACAGGGTTAGGTATCCACATGAACAGACCAAGCAACAGTCTCAGTACCTAATACAGAAAATGTTTAGATCAAATCTGTTTCCAGCCCACTCTGGGCAGATCTGTTGTTATCTCAACTGTCCAAGCCCCACCTTGGATGCCAAGAAAAAGCTGTTGTGGTTTAGGAATGGTGTTCTCCACTTTAGTGTTCCCACAGCAACCATGGGCTGCCACAACCCCCACCTCCTACCTTCCCTGCCGTGGAATGGAGAGGAGAATTGGAGGCAGAAAAGGTAAAAATCCCAGGCTGAGATAGGAACAATTTACTGGAAACAGCAATGAGATAAGAAAACAAATTAACAGCAACAATATTAATAACAAAAGTGTAAAAAAAGAGAGCGAATCACAGGCAAATTCTCACTGCAGTGTGTGCTACCCTGATTGGAAGAGACTCCCTTCCCCCTGCCCCAGCAATGATGGGAGGTGGTCTAGAAGAACCTCTGGGTTCTGGCCATGTCCCCTCCTGGCTACTGCAAAAATTAACCCTGTCCTGGCTGGAACCAGGACAGGGGTGACTGATCCCGTAGCTCTGTGTGTATGTGTGTGTGTGTATGTCTTAGTACCTGTGTGGGTTGATGTTTCTCATGCAAAAGAGCGTTTCTTGGGTGTTGATCTGGTTTAGCTACCTCACGGTGCAAGCTGGGTGCTGTCATCATTGGGTTTCGTATTGGGAATGGGGTGGGGAGTTTGTGGTGTAAGACTTTTTTTTTTTTTCCTCTTAATTATTGTTATTGTTACGGTTTTGAGACTTGAATTCATCCTGGGGACAGGTGGCCTCACTCCCACCTTGCTGCATGTCTGAGCCGCCCCCTGCGTTCCCCTCCCTGCCTCCTCCTGGGCAGGGCAGCAGGGGCTGCTCCCCTGCACTGCCAGCGCCCACCTTTGCCGTGGGACCCCCCAGCACAGCTGCAACGCTGAGGTTTTGCTCCCATTTCTAGTGGGACCCTTGGTCTGAGGGTCTGTGGTGTTGCCACTGGTTATTCGGTTGATTGGCAGCCTGGATGTGGTTCCCATCTTGTGGAAGGGTGGAACGGGAGCTCTGAAGGCTCAGCTCAGCCCCTATTTCTTCCTCTGCCCTCACAGATATTCTCTGTGGATGCGACAAAGTTCTCGACTGGGAAATGTCTGTGCAGAGCACATTGCTGCAATGGGCTGGTTCTAGCCACCATTTTCCAGAGCCCGCTGCAGCTGCAGGGCAGCAGGGACTGGGTGCTGTAAAAGCCTCTGCTCGAGCTGGGGATGGTCTGTGAGAAGCTGATTCTGGTGTGTGATGTTTGATTTTTCACTCCCAAGGAAGTAGCTGTGTCTAGGTTCAGTCGCAGACACTGAGCATAAGCAAGGGCAGCCCTGGAGCCCCAGCTCATCCCCTGCGGGAGCTGGCCTGGGCCAGGCCTCGCTGCCCTGGCTCTGTGAGGCTGGGCAGCTCTGAGCCACACTGCCAGTTTGGGGTGCGGGTCCTCCCAAACAGTAAAGCACAAGGTGCCCACGTGCAGGTGGGTGTAGGAGGGTCGGCCCCTTGGACTGTGGCCCTTCAGAGCTCCCACTGGGACCATGGGCTGAGACAGCCGAGGAGAAGGTGGACTGGGATGAGGGCTCTGCCTGCCGGTGGCCGTGGGTGAGCTGTTCCATCCCTCTGCACTGTGCTGGCTGCTCCCTCAGGGGTCAGGGGCCCGGCTGCACAACTGAAGTCCCCTCTGGTGGGCTCAGAGCTCCTCTGACAGCCCCTCCAGGGCAAGGACAGTTTGGAGCTGCCTTCGTACCACGCACCTCATTTTTCTTTGCCCTTGGGCGCCTTGATTTGTGACAAGGGTGTGATCATACCTGCACTCCTTCCTCAAATTGCTGAGTTATGCTTTTTTCCCCAGGGCCTAACTCTTGCTCTGGGGGTCTCCTCACCCCCAGCACACAGGGGCCAGCTCCAGGCTCTGCAGAGGGTGCAGGGCTGCCTCAGAGCTGAGCTTTGCACAACAGGGGTGGACAAGAGCCAGGAGCCCAAAAAGCACTGGATCCCCAAACCACTGTGAGCCCCCCGGAGCAGTGTCCTCTCGCTGTCACCTACAGCTCTGATGACACAGGAGGGGCTGGCCAGCTGCGAGGAGTGGCAGCTCTGGGGTCCCATCCTGTCCTCCTCAGGTGCGTTGTTCCTCCCCACCACCTCTGAGCGCAGCTGCTTTGGGGTCTCAGATACTGCCTCCTGCTTTGGTGCTGCAAAACCAGTGCCTGCTTCCCAGGGTGCTCTCCCAGTGCCCCATGCCAGTCCTTCCCCTGCCCCATGCTGAAGAGAGTCCAGGTACGATCCCTGCCAAGCACAGGGTTCCACCTTGCTTTCCAGCAGGCTCCCTGGAGCTTCTCTGTCTCCTGCAGGCTGCATGTCCTTCTGAGCCCCCCTCACCCTTCTGGGAAGGGACGAGGACCCCCAGCCCCTCCAGGTGCTGCATGGTGCTCCAGTTGTAACTGGGACAGAGGCCAGCACAGACCCAACTCCCAGAAAAGTACAGCCCTGCACCTTCCTCCTGCCCCAGGGCTTGTGCCCTCATCCATCACAGCTCTGCCCTGGTTCCTACCAATTGCTCCTCCTGGCCTGGGACCCCCAGGCCCAGCCCCACGCAAGGCTGGGGCAGCTGCAGCACTGTGTCACCTGCTCCATCACTCCTTTCCGCACAAGGAGCACAATAGCGGATGCCTTTTCACTCTCGGAGCTTTTTCCAGAGGCCAGCTGCTGTGAAGGCTGCTGTTGTCTCTGTGGGGGTTGTGCAGCCCGGCCCCGGTCTGGGTTTGTCAGAGCACGAGGTGTGTGCGTGTGTTTTATACCTTGGTGTGTTCCTGTAAATAGTGTAAGTTATTGTGGTCTCCTGCTGTACGTTTTTCAATGGCTGTGTTTGTTCCTTGCCTTTTTGTCTTTGCAAATAAAATGTTCTTGACATGAAGGGATGGAGCAGAGAGGTGGCTTTGAGGAGGGGAAGGGCACAGCCAGGAGCCTCCCATCCCCTCCTGTTCCCATGTGCCTGGCCCAGGGGCTGGGGGAGAGATGGGGAGGGGGGACTGTGGCTGCAGCCCTTCTGGCCCTGCCCCATGGAGTGGAAAGTGTCTCTCCCCATGACAGAGGATTAGACTTGGTGGCCCTTAAAGGTCCCTTCCACCCCAAACCATTCTGTGGTTCTATAATCCTGTTGGCTTGGAGAAGACTGGACAAGAGGAAACAGTCTCAAGTTGTACCAGGGGAGGTTCAGGTTGGATATTGGGGGAAAATTTCTGCACCAAAAAGGTGGTCAGGCCCTGGCACAGCTGCCCAGGGCAGTGGTGGAGTCACCATCCCTGGAAGTGTCCAAAAGACGTGTGGATGTGGCACCTGGGGACGTGGTTTCATGGTGAACACGGCGGTGCTGGGGGAACAGTTGGACTTGATGATCTTAGAGGGCGTTTCCAAATGAACAATTCCATGGTTCTAAGGCGACCGGGACCCCTGTAGGCAGCAGCTCCTCAGGCAGACGGGGCAGAACTGATCTTAATGGGGGAAGATAATTGGGGCTGAGGTGGGGGAAGCCCGGACTCAGCCCGGCTGGGCTGCCCCTCTCCTGGCGAGGAGGAGGAGGAGGAGGAGGGTTCCAACCACGCAGTGCCAACCCCTGCAGGAGTCAGAGCATCCCTGAGCCTGCAGCATCTCACCAACTGCCCCACGGAGGGGTCCGCAGCTCCCCGAGCGGGCAGGACCCTGGCACTGAGAAAAGCGCTGCGGGGACACGGGAGGGGAGGGGAGGGGAGG